>CM070775.1:64401533-64409589 GCA_036346955.1 Dipus sagitta
GGTGCTGGGAAGATTGCTCAGTAAAGGTACTAGATTACAAAGCTTAGTGGCTCAGGTTCAATCCCCCAGTGCCAGCTTAGGTTCATTTCCAAGAGGTGAACAGAATGGTGCATCTGGCATTATTCATCTGTAGAGGCTTTAAGAAACCCTGGTTTGTCCCTCCATCCCCCACAAACATGTACAAATGAATAATTTTAACAAATAAAATGAAGAAAAGTCAATTCTTAGCAAACTTCCAATTTCAACCATTAAAGGACAGCATCTTAACTGTGCTTAAGTGTGTAAGACCTAAGTATTTATAAATACTGGAGGAACTTCATTTTTGGCCTTCTATTTGATACATAATTTATACATTTCCCTGTAGTCTATTTCTCACTTCTAAATAAACAAATACAGATAATACAGAACATTTCACTAATCTTTGACTAAAAATACCCAGACAGGTAAGAAAAGTATACTCATTATTATCTAATTTTTATTTACTGTGTGTGTGTGGGGGGGTGTGTTTTGGAGGGAGGGGACACATGTGGCAAAACATGTGGAGTTCAAAGGACAACCTTGAGCTGGAGAGAGAGCTCAGTGGTTGAAGTGCTTGAGTGCAGGCCTGACAGCCCAGGTTCAAATCCCCAGTACCCATGTAAAGCCAGAGGCACAAAGTGACACATGTATCTGAAGTTTATTTACATGGCAGGAGACCATGACATTCTTTCTTTCTATGTCTTTCTCTCTCTCTCTCCTTCCCTTCCTCCCTCCCTCTGTCTGCCTCTTTCTGTCCCTCACTGTCTCAAATACATTTTAAAACTTTAAATATTTTGTTCTTATTTATTTATTTATTTAGGAAGGAGAGAGAAAGAAAGTTCAGCATGCCAGGGCCCATAGCCACTGCAAACAAACCCCAGACGCATGTGCCACCATGTGCATGGGTTCTGGAGAATCGAACCTGAGTCCTCAGGTTTCACAGGCAAGTACCTTAACTGCTAAGCCATCTCTCCAGCCCAAAATTTTTTAAAAAATTAATTCATATGTATCTTGAAACATATGACTGGGCCTCAATGAGAAGAAAAAGAAAACAAACAGCTGAAGGGAAATATAAATCTTTATTTTCTCTCTTGCCGTTGCCAGCTGTCTATCAGGTCACTAAAGTACCACTATTCCTTCCTAGAATATAAGATTTTTGCTAGACAGAAGAACAAAATGGATAAACTGAGTCATAAAGTACTTAACCAAGTTATGAATTCCTTAATATACAAAAGACTTCTGTAGGGCTTATACCAGACTAAAGCAGGTAATCCTAACTTGTTAAAAGATGCTATATTATTCAGGTTATAAATTTACATCACCAGACCTCAATATGTCAAGGTTAAAACTTGTTTACTCATGTTAATTTGCTTATGATAAGAGTTATAAAAACTAGCTTTAAAGTGCTTAACTGAGTTACCTATGTTCTTCTACCTGCCAAGCTTTTAACTACTGGAGAAACTAAGTCTTACAACAAAGATTTACTCATTGGTGCTGACTTTTCTATTATATTTCAGTATAATCTGAGATATTTAAAGTTATGTTAAAAGGCTTCTGTCCTCAATTCCTGAATCAAAGTGAGTTAACACTAAGTTGTAACTCTAGAACCTGTTATTTACAAGTAATACTGGTACCATTTACACAAAAACTGTTACATTATCTTGCCTAAGCCTCATCTAATCCTATACTCATGGGTAAAACATACAATCGCTTTATGTTAATCAAAGTATCTTTATATCAGATTAATTACTCTGTTTCTCTTCCAAGAAAGATTAAGCAAACAAAAAACTTCACTTGGCCATCTGAGTTTTCTTTCAAAGCAAATTTGTCAGGAATCATGTTTTAATTCATCAATGACCAAGTTTTGCCTTATTCTTATTAAGCAACATGTAACCAAACAGTTTTAGTCAATATTTTACTGTTCTACTCTGTTCTGATATCTCAAGATCATTGCTTAAAAGTAAATTAACTTTCAAGACATACCTCTGTTTCAGGATGTAGCCTCATGCTCAAATAATGGTCTTTATCTGAGAAAATGGTCTTGAACTTTATTGTTCTCCTTTAAGCCTTCCTGGGAAATTGATATCACACAGGAATACAATTTCTAGATCAAAACAATTGATTTATATTTATTAACAAAAATATTCCATCCAGGGCTGTTAATATATTCTGCCTGTTCTTTCAGCTGGATCTTCAAGTTACGAGTTTCCTTTCAGTTGGGGGGAATGGTGATTGTTGCAGTCAGGTTCACATTACTGGGAGAAATCACCCAACCAAGAGCAGCTTGTGAGGAAAAAGAGGTTTACTTTGGCTTACAAGCTAGAGGGGAAGCTCCACGATGGCAGGGAAAATGATGACATGAGCAGAGGGTGGACATCACCCTCTGGCCAACATAAGTGGACAATAGCAATATAAGAGTGTGCCAAACACTGGCATGGGGAAACTGGCAATAACGCCCATAAGCCCGCCCCCAACAATACACTGCCACTAGGAAGCATTAATTTCCAATTGCTATCAGGTGGGAACCTAGCATTCAACACACCTAAGTTTATGGAGGACGCCTGAATCAAACCACCACAGTGATACAGAATTAAAACAAGAAAGATTTTTTTTTTTTTCTCTGATAGGTAGGTAGTTAGAAGCTGGCACATAGAAACACAGCTTCCACTTTCTATGCCATGACAAGACTAGAACCTGCATCTAATCCAGTCACATCCAACATAGCTACTGACAGAAACTCCACTGATAACTTCTTGCTTCTTCAACCATTTCTGGGCTTAACATATCTGTTGGCTGGCCTTTCCTGTGTCAGCCTCTTGACTTTCATCATCAGATTCAGGTGTGTACAGGAGAAACCTAATTGGTTGGTAGGCTGATTAAATGTTTGATCCATACAAATAGACTCAAGCAATGTGTGTGAGTTCTTTTGGCCCCCTTGTAAAAATGGCCAAATTGGTCTCCTAGTTCACCACAGCAAAGTAAAACTAGCCTCTCATTACTGAAGAGTACATTTCTTTTTACTTTTTTAAAAATGATATTTTATTTTTATTTATTTGAGACAGAGAGAGAAGGAGAGAAAGAGGCAGATAGAAAGAGAGAGTGAGAGGATAGGCACACTATTGCATTTGCATTTGCAGTTGCATAGCCAATCCAAATAAACTCCAGATACATGCACTACCATGTGCATCTGGCTTATGAGGGTACTGTGAAATCAAACCTGGGTCCTTAGGCTTTGCAGGCAAGTACCTTAACTACTAAGCCATCTCTCCAGCCCATAGATTGGATTTTTGAATGTCAGTAGCAGCTTTGTAGGAGTTAACTGCTAAGCCATCTTCTCCAGCCCAGCAAAGTATATTTATGACCCATCAACACTGTGCAAGCTGACCATTCAGAAGAAACAAAGTGCAACCCCAGAGGACTACAGCCATGTTTTAGTCACTCCAGAGGCTGACTAATATACAAGTGGCAAAAGCTTATGTCAGCCATCTATAAAAGGTTTCTAATAACAATTCTTTACCTCCTTTAGACAGAATGTATAACTACTATTTGCTGCGGCTACTGATTCATACCCCATTCATGGTTCTCCTGCTGTGACCCATGTGTCCAAACCACTCAACATGGTCTGGGGGTCATTAAAACCTTATTTTACCACACCCATCTCTTTTGCCAGAGAAAGAGATCTCAGAGACCTGCAGGCACAATAAGACTGCTGACTCCATCTGCCAACAGGGGAGTCAGCATACTTGTTTCAATCCACAGTACCTCTTAAACAAAAAAAAAAAAAATTATTAGCCCGGTGGGGCGTGCCGGGACTCGGGCTCCTCGCTGCTCTCGCACGCCCTTGGGCAGCCGGGCGCCAGCTGTCCCTTCCGCTTCCGACGCACTGTCCGCCGAGCCGGTGGATGTGCGGCAATAACATGTCTGCTCCGCTGCCCGTCGTCGTGCCTGCCGCCCGGAAGGCCACCGCTGCGGTTATTTTCCTTCATGGATTGGGAGATACTGGGCATGGATGGGCAGAAGCGTTTGCAGGTATCAGAAGTTCGCATATCAAATATATCTGCCCGCACGCGCCAGTTATGCCTGTTACCTTAAATATGAACATGGCTATGCCTTCATGGTTTGATATTATTGGGCTTTCACCAGATTCTCAGGAGGATGAATCTGGAATTAAACAGGCAGCAGAAAATGTAAAAGCCTTGATAGATCAAGAAGTGAAGAATGGCATTCCTTCTAACAGAATTATTTTGGGAGGATTTTCTCAGGGAGGAGCATTATCTCTGTATACTGCTCTCACAACACAACAGAAACTGGCAGGCATCACTGCACTCAGTTGTTGGCTTCCACTTCGATCTTCCTTTACACAGGGTCCTATCAGTGGCATCAACAGAGAGATATCTATTCTTCAGTGTCATGGAGATAGTGACCCTTTAGTTCCCCTAATGTTTGGTTCTCTGACTGTTGAAAAACTCAAAACATTGGTAAACCCAGATAATATAACCTTCAAAATCTATGAAGGCATGATGCACAGTTCGTGTCAACAGGAAATGATGGATGTCAAGCATTTCATTGATAAACTCCTACCTCCAATTGATTGACGTCACTAAGAGGCCTTGTGTAGATTACACCAGCATCATTGTACTAGACTAGAAAATACACCTTTTCCCATTTCTGATCTTTAAACTCCCTAATGTTTGCAGTGTTAAAATGTTTTGCAATTACATGCCAATGATACAGACTAGATGAAATCCCCTCGTGGGAAACTTATGATCTTTAAGTTTTTATACATATATTTGTATATCCAGAACATACTAGTATTAAAGTAGGTGAAGCAGCTAGCTTCCTTTTCCCAATGTAATTCAGCAGAATACTGTAATCAGAATTCTTATTATCATTTGAAAATTACTAGTATGCTTAAAGAACATCTATTCAGACCATAAGTGGTTCAGATATAAATGACTTGTTCATGCTGTGGCCTAGACTATGGGTTAGACCACAGTTGCATAGTCACTATGCAGTATCTGTATTTTTGTATATGCATTCATATGTATGTAAGGATTGTAATACATAAGAGTTAGATGCCATTACATTATTCTTTATACTAGGTATAATGCTTTTCAATGTCAAAAAAGAGTAATATTTTCTTCAAGTAATGGTCCTTTTATTGGGGGACTAGGCTTTTCTTTTCTCTGATATTTCTAATTAATACTCTTGTCATTTCAAAAAAAAATGTTACTTTCTAGATTTTCTATAGCAGATCAAATACTGCTTCCCTGCCATAGAAATCCGCCAATATACACTACAACTTGACATTCTCAATCACAAACATATGGTATTTAAAATCTAAGTACACTTTAAAAGAATCCAAACATTACTTTATGTATTTCAAATAACTGCACCTCAGTCCAAATTCAGACCTCTATAGTTATTAGAATCTTCAATACAGGTAATAATAATAATTAAATGTTTTTTCTGTAAACAACTGAAAGGTTAGATCATGTTCTTGTATGTTTAAAAATACGAAGTTCTAAAATGATTAGGTCTACTTATATTGTATTTTGAGCTTACAGATGTTTCAAGCCAACTTACTGTAGAAGAATAATCTACTAGAAATTTTTGCTTTATTTTTTTCTGTCAGGAAAATAATTTAAATTTTCATTTTAGACAAATGATATTTTAAGATCAGTCATCTTGTGCAGATATAAAATAGGAATTAATTGATTTTTCAATTGTCAGAGTATCCAGATTACTGCTAAAAGTATTTTAAACAAACTTATGGGTAATAAAGATTAATCATAGCCGGGTGTGGTAATGCATGCCTTTAATCACAGCACTCGGAAGGCAGAGGTAGGAGGATCGCTATGAGTTCCCAACCACCCTGAGACTACATAGCAAATCCTAGGTCAGCCTGAGCTAGAGTGAGACCCTACCTCAAAAAAAAAAAAAAAAGATCAGAACCTTAATATAATACTTATCACACAGTTTAATATGTAGCAGAAATGCACAATTGATATTTTTGAACTGTGTTATTTTTCCTGCTGTATTTCAACTTACCAAAACAATGTTAAGAATGCATCTTTATAAATGGGTGCTAATTGATAATGGAAATAATTTAATAATGGACTAGATAGGATATTAATAATGAAGCCATATGTTTATCTCATTTAAAAATTTTTAAACAATCATTTAATATATCATTTTGCTTTACCTTGAAGAACATAAGTGTATTTCAATTATGCAAATCATTAAGTTCTTATTTATAGCAAGAAATATTCTGTTGATTTGTACTACAGTGTGGGAAAATGTAAATGTTTTTCATGGTTTCTATCAATGTGAAATAAAATTTAATTCTGGCAAAAAAAAAAAATTATTAGATGTATGGTATTCCTAAAAGGGGGACACTAACTTAACTGAACCCAAGTTAGTCATCCCTACCAGTATACCATTATGGATATTTTCTACAGCCATAAGTCATAAACCCTTCACTGGTCACCAAGTACAAAAGTCTATCACAAAAACAAAAATATGGGGCTGGAGGAATGACTTAGTGGCTAAGGCACTTCCTGCAAAGCCAAAGGATCCAGGTTCAATTCCCCAGGACCTACATAAGCCAGATGCACAATGTGGTGCATGTGTCTGGAGTTCGTATATAGTGGATGGAGGCCCTGGCATGCCTATATTCATTCTCTCTCTCTCTCTCTCTCTTTTTCTCTCACTCAAATAAATAAATAAATAAATAAATAAAAATATTTTTTAAAAAGAAGTACAGCAAGGCATGGTGGCGCCCACCTTTAATCCCAGCACTCAGGAGGCAGAGATGAGTAGATCACCATAAGGTCAAGGCCACCTGAGACTACACAATGAATTCAGGTCAGCCTGGGGGGGGGGGGGGGCTAGAGTGGAAACCCTATCTTGAAAAAAAAAAGGTATCATAGGTATCCTACCAAATAAAATTCATAATATTCAGTGAAGGGATGACTGCATTCTGCTAATAAAGCTGACACCAAAAATTAAATCAGGGCTGAAGAGATGGCTTAGTGATTAAGAAACTTGACTGCAAAGCCAAAGGACCTAGGCTCCATTGCCCAGGATCCACATAAGCCAGATGCGGAAGGTGACACATGCGTCTAGAGTTCATTTGCAATGGTTGAAGGGCCTGGCATGTCCATTCTCTCTTTCTCTATCTGCCTCTCTGTGTGTGTGTCAAATAAATAAACAAAAATAAATTTTAAAAGAATTAAATCAACTCATTAAACAAGTTTTTTGTATGCTCAGAAAGAAAAAAAAAGATGTCCTTGCTATGTTTATGTGGGTAGGGGAATAGCTTAGCAGTTGAAAGTGCTTGCTTACAAAGCCTGACAGGCCAGGTTTAATTCGCCATGTAAAGGCAGATGCACAAAGTGGGACATGAGTCTGGAGCTCATCTGTAGTGCCAAGAGGCCCTAGCATGCCCGTACACACACACACACACACACATTCTCTCTCTCCCCCTCTCCCTTACTCTCTCTTAAATAAATTTTAAATAAAATAAATAAATAACATTCCTATAATGCAAGTATCAGCTAACTTACCATTTTTCTAATAGATGCCTCATAGATAAAGCTTAATTGACCAATTTCTTAAAGAAGTGTTTTTGATTTATTTTTATTTATTTATTACAGACAAAGGGACAAAGAGAGAGAGTGAGTGAGAATGGGCATTTCAGGGCTTCTAGCTACTACAAATGAACTCCAGATGCATGTGTCACCATGTGCATCTGGCTTATGTGGGACCTGAAGAATCGAACTTAGTCCTTAGGCTTCATAGGCAAGCACCTGAACTGCTAAGCCATCTCTCCAGCCCTTAATTACCAATTTTAATCCAAAAGGTTATTAAAACTTTACTCACTGAAATGCAGGCCAATATTGCCAAGGCTCTTAGTTTCCCACCAGGAATAGATGGTAAGACCCTATTGCTGAAGACTACACATGCTTAGGCTGCAAGGTCACTGAGAAATCCTGCTGGAGCTGAAAACCTCTTCCATGTAGACCAGCTGACAAAA
>CM070775.1:64417029-64572057 GCA_036346955.1 Dipus sagitta
GACAGTTGCAACCTGTACTGCCTCTGCCCACGTAAGAGGTGCAGGCCGCGCTCACCCTGATGGGCCAGGGGGGCATAATGGTGTTCTGTGTAAGCCCAGGTTCCTTTCTCTCACTCTTGTTTTGCTTTCCCTGTCTCCTTAAGAACTTAAAGCTTCTACTACTCTTGGATATGATCTTTCTGTACAACTCTGCCTGGTCACAATATAAGCTGGACCAAATGGCCTAAACATGGTACCTTTGAGTTCCAAATTATCACTGATTTAAAAAACTTCTGCCAACATACAGGCAAATGGTCCGAAATACCCTATTTTTCACTCTGCGTGCACAGCCTTCTCTCTGCTCTACCTGCTTTTCCCACCAGGTCCTTATAGCCACCTCACCCCAACAGCTCCTTGAGCTCCCTCAGCTTCTTCTGATCTTCTGCCTAGTAACAAGGCTTGATTTTAGTCTCTGTAGTTTTAAATAGAAGAGAAATTGAACATGGGAATGCATAACTTCTGAATAAATGAATAAGTGAATGTGTGAAGGATAAATGGTTGTCTAGAGTCTATATGAAAAGTGCACTTAAAATGAATGTGTGTGTATGAGTATATATGTGGCTCACAGCCCAAAGACTACAGACTGATTTCTGTCTGAGCTGTGCCATTTCACTGTGGGAGATGTTCTCCACCAAGCCCACTATACAAGACGGCATAGCCAATTTTTACTGTTGAATGCCCCCCAGAAGGAACACTAAACATAATTAAGATCACAGGCCAAAAAAAAGAAAAAAAAAAAAAAAAGGCAAGATTCTCCTACTCTTAAAGAGTTGTAAAATGGCAGGATAAGAAAGCTGCCATGTAGCCCTGAGGGAAGACCAAAACTCTCATTGGAATTTAGGAAGAAAAAAAAAGGCTCTTTCTTAGCTTCTCTACCTTGCAGAGCCACGGGGCTACAGGCACAGGGAATCTAGGGATCCTGGCCCCAGCATGATGATGAATGAATGCCAAGCCACTGTGAACAGATGGGGACTTCTTATAAGCAATTTGTAAATGTTTTACGTTTACTTTATCTTTCTATGTTTCTATGGAACTGCTGACATACAACAGCCTCAAGATTTATATCTAAATTCAGAAGTACTCAATACTAAGTTTGTAAGAAAATTTCTAATAATGTTTGAGTCTGCTTTCATAGCCTTCTTTAAAACAAAATGTGTTTCAGGAAAGCTATAAGAAACAAAGTTCCAAAATCAATTTTTAAAAATCTGTATGTTTATTCTGGGTATAAGTCAAATCTGATCTTTCTTTAAAAAGTTATTTCAAAAGGCCTTTTGAGGAAAAAAAACTTAAATGGTAATATTAAAAATCTTATGTTAAGGACAGTAAAAGTTTTTGTTGGTAGTTATGAGATGAACTGACTAAAGAAGATAAACTGGAGAGGAAACTTTAAATGTTGGATGTTAAATGTTTGATGATAAAGATTGTTACAAAGTGGTTACATGGATTGTAAGGTAAAAGTATGTAGATGAAGGTAAGAGTAAGCTTAAACAGGTTAAAGATAAAGTACTTAATCAGATTACACACTTCTTGCAATATAAAATGACTATATTAGCCTAGAGTTTACATCAGACTAACAAAGTATGGCCCTGGCTGGTAGCAGGTTGCTATGGTACTCAGATTGTAAACTTAACTTCAATATTAATCAGAATGATTTCAAACTATTGTCATTCTGTAACCAGATCTGCTTTGCTAACTAGATATGTTCTGTACCCTTTTTAACTAATCTGTTTTGCTAATCAGATATGTACAGTCTCTCTGAGTGATTAATAACCATATGTAGAAGCCAAAATCAATTGGAAACACTGGAGTTAAAAGGATAACCAATATTTTGGTTCCTGCTCCCAGGTCAAAAGGCCACAGGAGATGATGGGACAGTACTAATTTCTAGCTTCTGGTAAGCTACTTGCCTTCTTGATCAGAGAGGATATGGTGAGGTAACCCAGGCCCAGAAAGCCAAGCGCTACATGTTTTCCCTCATATGTATATCCTAGCTACAGATGATTGGGCTTCTGTGTAAGAAGGAAAAAACTCAGTAGCAGAGGCCAGTACGTTAAAAAGGAGATATAAAGGGAAGAGAAAGGAAGGGAGGAGGGTATTTATTGGGTTGGTATTGTATATATGTAAGTAGAAAGATTGAGATGGGGAGGGGATGTGATGTAGAATGGAATTTCAAAGGGGAAAGTGGGGGGGGGGTACTACCATGGGATATTTTTTATAATCATGGAAAATGTTAATAAAAATTGAGAAAAAAAAAGAAGGATCTTAGAGTAACAATTATGGTGGATCCCACCTTCCCATTTCCTGGAGACTTCAGTTCACAACACTTCTGGGTGAGGACTAGGAGCTTACTCTTGATAAGAGACCCAAATGCCTTTTATCCTCTCCAAGCTGTCCACATTCTAGCTCTGGTTCCATATTATTTATATATCTCAAAGTTGTGTTCTAAAAACATGCTAAACTGTGATAGTTTAATGTATGTTACTATACAAACAATATAAGATCATGAAAATATTTAGATCCACCACTGTGACACCATTCATACCTTTATTTTTATTTTTAATGTGTTTTTATTTATTTATTTGAAAGAGAGATTGAGAATGGGCATGCCAGGGCCTCCAGCCACTGCAAACAAACTCCAGATGCATGCACCCCCTTGTGCATCTGGCTTACATGGGACCTGGAGAGTCAAACCAGGATCCTTTGGCTTTGCAGGTAAACACCTTAACTGCTAAGCCATTTCACCAGCCCCATTCATACCTTTAAACACTACTAAAAGTCTCCTAGAATCTAGGCAAGTGAAACAATTTGGTGATGGAAAAGAATGCTGAATTTTTATATAAATTTTCAGCATATTGCCATGGAGCGACTTACAGAGTTATAGAAACAGAATTTATATCTAACATTTAAGTGGAGATTACACGTTGCTTTCTTACTCTGAAGACCATTATCTGGTGATCCCATCTGTTTCTAGTGAAGAAATAGCCAGAAAACAGCCACACAAGTCCTGAACAACTATAGATTGTGAGTCCTGAAATACTGGAATGCAGCTGTTACAAAGCTTAAAGAAAGAAAGAGAGAGAGAGAGAGAGAGAGAGAGAGAGAGAGAGAGAAAGGAAGGAAGGAAGGAAGGAAGGAAGGAAGGAAGGAAGGAAATGATAACTGGTTACTAATTCTCAAAGTCACTTCAGTGTAGATAACTGGTGGTTAGAGTCCAGTCTTTTGGCTAGAAGGTTATGTCAGGTAAAAGGATCCTCTGATATGCTTTCTGTAGACACAGGAAGCAGCCTTTAATTTACTTTTTCTTCCCCCTACATTATTTTGTTTTAGACAGCTTTTAAAATTCTTATAACCTTCTAATAGGATTTTTCATTGCTTATGTCCTTATTTAGATTTATTAGGAATCTAAAACTAACAAAGGAAAAGATGCTGATTATACGGAGCTAGGAGAGCAGAGCTGAAAAGGATGCTTATGATGATCATATGGTAGCTACCAAAAACGTAAACAGAACCCAAGTGGATCTGAAAACTGAGTCTCACATATTACTGTATGACCACTGTAAGAGAAACAGATAACAATCCAAGTAAAACTTTACTACATAATAAATAATTTTTTTTAAATGTGAGGGCTAGACTTAGTGGTTAAGGGACTTGCCTGCAAAGCCAAAGGACCACAGCTTGATTCCCCAGGACCCACATAAGCCAGATACACAAGGTGGTGCACGTGCCTGGAGTTCGTTTGCAGAGGTTGGAGGCCCTGGAAGACCCATACTCAGTCTCTCTCTCTCTCTCGCTCTTCTGTCTCTCTCAAATAAATAAAAATAAAACATCTAAAAAATGGGAGTAGCAACTATTATGCACACCATCACAGAAACACTGGGTTTAAAAGATAAAATGCATATGTATAATAAATATATTTACATACCTGGTAGGCTCTGAGGCAATATTTTAACAAAAGATCAAATCTCACACTTGGTAAAAGAGGAATGTAAAATCAGGATGGTCTAGCAGAGCAGAATGGTTAAGAGAGCAAGTTCTAGGGCTAAGGGCATTGCTAAGTGGCAGCACGTAGTATAGGTGAGACCTTAGGTTTAATCCCCAGCACTGCAATAAACAAATAAAAGAAAAGGTAAAATCAGAGCACATTCTGGTGTCACACAGACATGAGTTAAAACCCCAAATCAGTAAATTACTGTGTGACCTTGAAGAAACCATTCAAACTAAGCCTCAACTTGCTCATCTGTAAAATATGGATACTGCTTCATTCAGATATTCTGAGACCTGATCCAAGTGATTCATGTGAAGCTTTTAGCCCTGTGTCTTGCATACAGCATGCAGGTACATAACAATCATCTTCAGCAGCGTCATAATGATCAGACTGTAAAATTAACTACCATCTTCCAACCTTAAGTAAAGCTAAGAGTTTTCTAGTGACCATGCTTTAAATTTTCTGATCACTAGAAAGGAGACATTCACAGACACTTATACAAGGATAGCTTGCTCTTCCTAGTTCCAGAACCATCTTTCTGCCACCCTAGTGAAGAGTAACTTCGACTGAAGCTGACACTACTTACGGGAACAGCTTCAACAGAGACCTGAAAACTTCTTCCTTTTTCTTTTTCTTTCAATATTTTATTTATTTATTTGAGGCGGGGGGAGAGGCAAAGAGAAAGACAGAATGGGCATGCCAGGGCCTCCAGCCACTGCAAACGAACTCCAGATGCATGGGTCTCCTTGTGCATCTGGCTTACATCAGTCCTGGGGAATTGAACTGGGGTCCTTAGGCTTCACAGGCAAACGCCTTAACCGCTAAGCCATTTCCCCAGCCCCAAAACTTTCTTTTTTAAAAAAATACTTTATTAGCCAGGCATGGTGGCACACGCCTTTAATCCCAGCACTTGGGAGGCAGAGGTAGGAGGATCTCCATGAGTTCAAGGCCACCCTGAGACTACAGAGTGATTTCCAAGTCAGCCTGAGCTAGAGTGAGATCCTACCTCGAAAAAGCAAATATATATATAGGAGAGAGTGAGAGAAAAAAGCAGATAGAGAATGGACATGTTAGGGCCTTCAGCCACTGCAAACTCCAGATGCATTCGCCACCTTGTGCATCTGGCTTATGTGGGTATCATGGAATTGAATCCAGGTCCTTAGGATTCCCAAGCAAGCAATTTAACCATTAAGCCATCTCTCCAGCCTATACACTGGTGTGGTTGTTTGATTCAGGTGTCTCCCATAAACTTAGGTATTCTAAATGCTATGTTCCCAGCTGATAAAGATTTGGGGATTAATGCCTCCTGGAGGGAATGAGGGGGGAAGACTTATAGGTGTTATAGCCAGTATCCCCATGCCAGTGTTTGGCACACTCTTTGGTTGCTGTTGTCTACCTTATGTTGGCCAGGGGGTTATGTGCACCCTCTGTTCATGCCATCATTTCCCCCTGCCATTATGGAGCTTCCCCCTCGAGCCTGTAAGCCATAATAAACCTCTTTTTTCCAGAAGCTGCTCTTGGTTGGGTGACTTCTACCAGCAATACAAACCTGACTGCAACAGTAAAGGTGGTACCAGGAGTGGGGTTGCTGCTAGATACCTGACTGTGTGGCTTTGGCCTTTTGGAGCTGATTTTCAAGAGGAATGTGTAAGGACTTTAAACCTTGGCCTAAAAGATGCCTTACAGTGCTCTAAGTACAGCTTGATTGACTATTCTGGTCACAGCTGCAACACCTGAATGCAATAAGAACTATGAACTGTGAGGTTTGGCTTATGAGGCTGAGAAAGAGCTTTGTTTGGACTGGGCTAGCAGTTTATGTGAAAAGCTTGCTCTTATGCCCATGTCCTGAGAAGTTATGCAAGGTTGCTTTGCATAAAAATGAACTGGTGTGAGCAGAGGGATATGACACAGAAAGAAAAATCTTTGGGTGAACTGTCACCCATTCAGCTGCAATTGAGAGATTACAACCTTTGAGACTGGGCTAACTGACCTGCACTGGGGCAACAAGAAGAATGTAGACTCTTTTGGAGGGGCCTGAATGCTCAAGAAGTGTTCTGTTCTTCAAAGTCTGCTTTATTTCCCTCTGGATTAACAAATTGGCACCCTATCTGGTATTGTGGAGTATAAGAAATGCAGGAAAGAGATGGTCATTGAGTTTTCAACACAGTCATATGTTTTGGAAATGTACATGGGCAATGTGAAGCAGGTTTGCTGGTTGCCTGCATGGAGACCCCATGGAGCCATGAGGATGAACTGTGGATTGCAGTGGAGACCCAGTGGAGATGCCGGGACTATATGATAGCTGCTAAGGAAAGCTGCTGGCCTCCATGAAGTTTTCCAGGACTATGAGTAGCCTAGCTGGAGGGACAAAATTGGAATGCCAGAGACTTGTTTCTGGTTAGAATTATTGGACTTGGAGACTTGTCACTGACTAGTGTTGCTGGACTTGAAATTTCAGTTTGATATTTTCCTTGGTTGTTTTAAATCTTGTATTAGTTTAATGTTTCTTTGCTATGCTCAATGCCATCTTTTGCAATGTGAATGTTTATTCTGTGCCATTATGGGGTTTTGGGGGATTTTTTTGGTATTATGGCTCACTTAAAAGATCTTGGACTATGGGGATGTTTGAACATCATTGGGATTGATAAAAACTATGGGGACTTTTAAAGTCGGACTGAATGCATTGTATTTTACATTATGTATGAATATCAGTTTATGGGTGTCAGGGGCAGAATGTGATGGTTTGATTCAGGTGTCCCCCATAAACTTAGGTGTTCTGAATGCTAGGTTCCCAGCTAATAGATATTTGGGAATTAATGCCTCCTGGAGGGAATGTATTGTTGGGCTTATGGGTGTTATAGCCAGTTTCCCCATGCCAGTGTTTGGGACACTCTTCTGTTGCTATTGTCCACCTTATGTTGGCCAAGGGGTGATGTCCACCCTCTGCTCATGCCATCATTATCCCCTGCCATCATGGAGCTTCCCCCTCGAGCCTGAAAGCCAAAATAAACCTCTTTTTCCCAGAAGCTGCTGTTGGTTGGGTGATTTCTACCAGCAATGTGAACCTGACTGCAACAACTGGTAACTTTCAATGAGATCTAGAATGATATTCTAATCAATCCATTTGGCATTAGTGACATTGGGAGTGTCAGGGATGTTTGTTTTCAATTTTGGAAATGGAGATGCTAGGAGGAAAGGGAAGAAAGAAAATTGTCAAAGATTCCCACATACCATTATTCAACACAAATATGATAGAGTGTTAAAAGTTATGCCACACCAGGAATGGCATACACCAGCACTCAGGAGGCTGAGGTAGGAGGATCACTGAGAGTTCAAGGCCAGCCTGAGACTACATAGTAAATCCCAAGTTAGCCTGAGCTAGAGCTAGAGCTACAATCAGGCCCTACCTCTACAACAAAAACAATAAATTATGTCACAGGGCTGTGGATATATCTAAAGTACTTGCTTAGCATGTGTGAGTCCTGGGTTCAATCCCCAGTACTGCATTTTTTTTTAAGAAGTCATAACTGAATTAGAAAATGTTGAAGAAAACAAAAATCAAGCAAACTTTTAACTCATATGTTAAAAGAGAACCTTGGGAAATATATCAAGACCTCTTTAATAAACTTAATTACATTGTTAATTCTATTACTGAACCAAATAAAGCATCATTTAACATGTGTGAAGATCAAAAAGTATTTTTTGAATTTGCTATAAAAATACAAATGCCACTATTTCAATTTCTGTGGTTTTTGGAAGTCTGAACATGACTTCATAAACTTTTGTGAAAGAAAAAAGGATTAATATTACTGGTTATAAGGTTGAATGACCTAATTTACTGATTTTGTTTTTGTTTTTGTTTTTGTTTTTTGAGGTAGGGTCCCACTCTAGCCTAGGCTGACCTGGAATTCACTATTAGTCTCAGGGTGGTCTTGAGCTCATAGGAACTCATAGATATCCTCCTACCTCAGCCTCCCAAGTACTGGGATTAGAGGCATGTGCCACCACACCCCAGCTAATTTACTTTAAAAAAAAATCAATGAAAAAGGTGAAGGGAAGATTGCCCAGCAGGTAAAGACACTTGCTTACAAAGTCCTCCAGCTGGGGTTCAACTCCCCAGTATCCATGTAAAGGCAGATGCACAAAGTGGTATATGCACCTGGGGCTCCTTTATACTGGCAAGAGGCTCTGACTGCCCATATTCTCTCTCCCTCTCTCAAATAAATAAATAAAAATACTTTAAAAGTAATTAGTTAAATCAAAGAAAGGGAATGTGAAAAATCAGTTATTCCTACAGTTTAAGTAAGAACAGCTATCCTATCCTTTGAAGACCATGGCTTAAATTTCCAGTTGCAACCAACTATTGTCTGCTCTTTGGAATATGTCACTACACTGAATATATTTTCAATGTGTACCATCTTCTTGACCAAATACTATATATCATTTTGGATAATAAAACTGGACAATAAATTAAGTCATATGCATTATTATTTTTCTATGATTCATGTGAAAATACTAGTCCTTTTATTGAGGCAGAATCTCTAGTTCAGGCTGGACCCAAACTTGCTATGTAGCTGAGGTTGACCTTGAACTTGTGATCGTCCTGCTTCCACCACCCCAAGTGCTAGGAATACATTGTGTACCACCACATCAGATTAAGTAATTTAATCATTTGAAGAACATGTTTTAAAAATTACTGTCAGCCAGCCTCACACCTTTAATCCCAGCACTTGGGAAGCAGAGGTAGAGGATAGCCATGAGTTTGAGGCCAGCCTGAGACTACATAGTGAATTGCAGGTCAGCCTGAGCTAGAATGAGACCCTGCCTCAAAAAAAAAAAAAAAAAAAAAAAGTTACGTTACTGTCAGCCAACAAGGGAAGCATGCATCTGTAATACTAGGTATATGCTGAAGTAGGAGGATCAGGGGTTTCAGGCCAGCCTTGAACATAGCAACTTCTAGGCCAGCCTGGACTACCACAGAAGAGACCTTGTCAGAAAATTAGAAAAGGAAGGAAAAAGAAAAAGGAAAGAAAGGGAGAAAAAAATAAAAGAAAGAAAGAGAGGAGAAAAAAGAAAAAAAGATGCCGTAAGACTTAATTCTGAGGGAAAATCAACTTTTCTAAAAATAAATCAGTCATATAAAGCTGGTTCAAAGATGATGGAAAACTAATTTCAAAATAATTTAAAATTTCTTAAACTTTTGAGCAGGAGCAAGATTCATGAGCTTTGGGATCATTCTCAAAGAAAAATTATAGAAGTAAAGACGTCAGCAAGGAATGCAAAGAAGTGTTTTGTTGTTGTTTTGAGACAGGGGTCTCACTATGTTTTCTAGGCCTGTCTTGACCTCCTGGTTGGAAGCAATCCTATCTCAGCCTCTCAAGTAGCTGGGACAACAGGTATACACCATCATGCCTGGATCGATTAAGTTGATGTGCAACCATTCTGAACAAGAAATAAAGGAAAGGAAAGGAAGGAAGGAAGGAAGGAAGGAAGGAAGGAAGGAAGAGAAAAAAGAAAATGAAAGGAAAACAATAAATTGTACTGGTAGTGGGAAAATTTTAGTAGCAGAAAGAAGCATTTTCAAGAACTTTAAGACATGTTCCTATACTTCAGATCTCGCTGCTGAATGAACGAAGATACTGGTCAGATGCTCTAATTAATAGCTTAGCAAATGGCACTCCCAAAAGAAGCTCTGTCCTAAAGATACTGGACATTTACTTTCTCTTCCTCTTCAATTTTTTTTTATTGACAACTTCCATAATTGTAAACAATATCCCATGGTAATTCCCACCCTCCTCCCACTTTCCCCTTTGAAACTCCACTCTCCATCATATCCCTTCCCCCTCACAATCAGTCTCTCTTTTACTTTGATGTTATGATCTTTTCCTCCTATTATGATGGTCTTGTGTAGGTAGTGTCAGCTAGGAAATGAAACCAGCCTAGATATCCTTCAACTGATGAGTGGATAATTAAGAATTGGCACATATACAAAATGGAGTTCTACTCAGTGGTAAAGAAAAATGAAGTTAGGAAATTTTTAGGAAAATGAATGGACCTGGAAAGTATTATACTTAGTGAGGTAACCCAGGCCCAGAAAGCCAAACATCACATGTTCTTTCTCATATGTGTATCCTAGCTATAAATGATTGGACATCTATGTGAATAGGAAGAAAACTAAGTAACAGAGGTCAGTAATCTAGAAAGGAGATATAAATTGAATATAAAAGGAGGGGGATTTAATAGGATGTTATTGTATATATGCAAGTAGAAGCACAAATTAGTGTGGGTGAAAAGGCCTAAATGGGGTCAGGGGAAGAGATTGAGTAAAGGAAAGGTGGTGGGAGGGCAAGTCAAAATCTAAGAGGATATAAATAAATAAGTCATATGGAAACCTACTTTTTTGGACAATAAAACACTCAGAAGCCATAGATTATTACTAGAAATTTTTCAGTGCCAGGGGTGGCATATCTTCCAGTGAATTGTTGGCCAGGGAGGTCCATGATGCCCCCAAAACATTACAGCCATTGCCAAGGCCCTTGGTTTCCCACCAGGAATAGATGGTAAGACCTCATTGCTGAAGATTCCACATATTTGTGCTGCAAGGTCACTGTAAAATCCTGCTGGAACTGACCTGAAAACCTCCTCCATGTAGAACAGCTGACAGAAAACTAGAAAAAGCCATGCTGCATGCAGTTCAATGGGAGAGAGAGAAATCACCAGTGAAGATACTCAACAGTGGACACTACAAGCCTTATATTTGGCCAGCCAGGCCAAATGAGCCAGGTGTAATAGTGACACGTCTGCTATGGGGGAAATGAACCGCCCTCTAATTTGACTGGAGGCCCACTCCATGGGAGGTAATGCATCCCTGATACTGAAAACCTAAAACAGGGGTAGTTATGAACCCAAGGAGTGTAACGTCTGCTGCTGTCTGGCTAAATGTATATACTATGCTTATAAAACTGTCCAGTAAGCACTTCTCTTAATGTTCATACCCATATATCTATGCTACTCTCACTTTTGGTTAGAGAACCTTCTCTTTTCAGATGGCAGTGACCTTGGGATGACTCAGAAAGCACCATGGTGCTGAGAAGAAGTGACAGAGGAGTGCTCAGCACTGAATTCTCTCTATCACACCTTCAAAGGCTCAGGGTTCATTGCAGAAGAGGTGGTGGAAAGAATGTAAGAGCCCAAGGAAGGGTAGGACTCCTTACAATGTGCTCCTCCAGACACAAAATGGCCTGGATATCCATGACCTCACAGTGCCTGACACTCTCCCTCTTCTTTTAAATGCAAATTAGCCAGCCCTGAAGCACATTCTACTCTATTTTTTTTATATGAAAATTACTGCATTGTGGTTCTGTTCTCAAGAGGACACCATTCAGCCAGGAAAACAGAATGATGACAAGCACACACTCTCTGTTCAGATGGTCCCATCCCATGCATGAGCTGTCACTATGTATATATGGCCTTTGTCAGGGGAGCAATCCCTAGAAGTGATCAAAATACCATGTGAAGAAGGAAACCTTTGTTTTCAGGTCAGGCAAGGTTACATGCTCATTTCAATACTGGCACATGCCCTAGCATCAATAACTAAACTCAGCATCTCTTGGTTTTCAGTAACACTAGTTACTTACTGGAAACTTTCAAAGCCTCCATGATAATAATTAATACCAGTTAATTAATTAATTAATAATTGTACATGACAAGGTGAAACAAACAATAGCACACTGTAAGAAATGATTTTCTGTGAATACTCACACACTAGACTTACTCTTCCTTATTAAACACTCCACATCAGCAAGGGTTGATGTGGACACACTTCAGTGTAATGTACCAAGGGATCAAGGTTAAGAAAAGGACACTTTTAAGCTGGGCATCATGGTGCACACCTTTAATCCCAACACTCAGAAGGCAGAGGTAGGAGGATCGCCGTTAGTTTGAGGCCACCCTGAGACTACATAGTGAATTCTAGGTCAGCCTGGACTAGAGTGAGACTCTACCTCAAAAAAAAAAAGAAGAAAACAAACTACAATTAATACAGGAATTCATTGTCCAAGGTTCAAGCTTACTGCCAAACCACATTCAGCTTAGGAAATTGTACTTGAAGGGGAAGCTCCATGATGGCAGGGAAAATGATGACATGAGAAGAGAGTGGGCATCACCCCCTGGCTAACATCAGGTGGACAACAGGAACAGGAAGGTGTACCAAACAGAAGCAATGGGACACTGGCTATAATACCCATAACCCGTCCCCCAACAACACACTGCCTCCAGGAGGCATTAATTCCCAAATTTCCATCAGCTCCATTCAGAAAACATAAGTTTATGGGGGACAACTGAATCAAACCACCACACCCCCTCCAAAGTGACCCTCCTTGTTGAGGATTCCCGTCATCCCCATGGGTATTGTGGGTAATGCATTGTGTGGGCAGCCATCAGTCATAGGGAAAAGGCAACGTCTATGCACATAATGTCCTGACTTATGGCTCTAACAATCTTCCCGCCCCTTCTTCCATGAAAGTCCCTGAGCCATGTTGGTTTCATTTATGTTTACTGCAGTGATGGGCTCTTAGGAGCCTCTGGAAATCTGGTTTGGTAGGTGTTGAGTGTCCTCAGTGTCTATCTCCTTCACCCTTGTGCTGATATCAGATTCACAGAGAAAGCTGCACTCTTGCTCATTTCCCCAGTCCTCTGTGGTTTCAGTTGGGCCCCTGGTGAAGCATGATGGGTCATTCTCTCTTCAGGTCCTGCTTCCATTTGAAAAGAGAAGCAGATTCTCCAATGGAGAGTGAAGTTATCACAGGTTAAATGGAATAACCATTATTAGTTTAGAGAGAATTTAATGGGTGTAGACCCTCTTGTAGCCTAAGATTACTGGGAGTTTGATATTGGAAAACAAAATCGTTACTTGGATATGATTCTGACTTGTTTCTCAGTCCAGATATGGGTTCCTTTCCACTGAGTGGATCTGTTATCCAATACAAGAGCACATGGTTATCTACCATGGCTGTGTGCCACTATTGCATTTGTGTGAGCATCACATCAGGTTGTTTGCTTCTGAGTAGCTTAGACCTTGAGTTTCTTGGACAGATGCTGGCCACTTTCCCCAAGTAGCTCATGTAGCACCTTCTAACATTAGATTGGATGTCTGGGGACTGGCTCTCTTTCAGATTATAGCCAGGTCTCTGTTCTATGCCAACAGTATATGGTATCTTTAGCACTAGGGTCTCAACATTAACCTCTGGTGGGTAATCAAGTGCTCTGACATAAGTCTGTCTTATCTTGAGAAACCTTGTAAGTCTCTCTGATCAACAACTCATTGTGGGTGTTAACAACATCCTAGTATTGGGAGTTTCAGGCCAGTGCCAAGGGAAAAGAAAGAAGAAAAAGAAAGAAAATAGAAAAAAGAAATAAAAAAAGAAACAGAAAAAGAAAGAAACAGGAGAAATTTAAGGTTAGGCTTCATTTCATCATCTCCAGGGCCCTTTGTTTCAGGTGCTCCCTCTAAGGTCCTGTTGATGGTTCAAACTTTTAGTCTGTCCTCTAGGATATAAGGATTCTATGGTACCAGTTCCATTTGAGTTCAGTTTTGTGACCAACCTCTCTTCAAGCCCTACCCTCCCTATTGTCCATGTGGGTTCCTGGGTCCTTGGGCTGGCTGCAGCCCCCCAAGGCATCCCAGGCAACTGTGGTGGTGTGCATGTGAGAATCACTCTCAGGAGACAGTTTCAGTGAACAGCTCTCTGTTTATTGTCAGGGAAATGGGTTTATAAGAAGTTGAGGATCCTAAGGGATTGGATGTACAAGGTTGTTTGCTGATACCTAATTAGCATATGGGGACATTCATTCCAGCACGTAGGCAATGGTACAGCTTTGCAATGGTGCTGGCTGATATCATATAAGGAGTTTCCTAGGCAACTGGCCAAAGGCCACAGGGTAATGGGCAAAGCCTAAGTCTTAACTGAATGTATCCCATGTCTGGAGAGGGAGTGGCCTTATTTCCTGCCATCTCAGGATCCGAGATTTTATCCACGGGACCAGGATCACTGCAACCCCCAAGAATGGGGGAAGGATCCTGGCTCACTGCAACCCCCTGAGAATGGGGGGAGTAGCTCCCCTGCCAGTCTGGTCCCTGAGATATGACTTGTGGTTCAGGCTGCTGCTACCTCTCCCTAGCCTGAGGCCTTCATGTCAGACAGCTTAGGTTTGCTTTAACCCAGGGCCCTGGCTATGTCCAACAGTCCAGGTCTCAAGATGCCTATTAGATATGTCAGCATCTCAGGCTGATCCAAGTTAGGACCCACAAATTACTGAGACCATGCAATGATTGTCTTTCTGTGATTGTGTGAGTTCACTGAGTATGATCTGTTCCAAGTTCGACCATTTTTCTACAAATTTCATTGTGTCATTTTTTCTAACTGCTGAGTAGAATTCCATCATGTAGTTATACCACATCTTGGTTATCCATTTGTCCAGTGATAGGCACCTGGGTTGATTCCAGTTCTTAGCTATTATGAACTGAGCAGCTATAAACATGGTTGAGCAAACATCTCTGAACTGAGGCATGGAGCTTTTAGGGTAAATGCCCAGTAAGGGAATAACTGGGTCTGTTGGTAACTTTATATTCAACCTTTTTAGGAGTCTCCATATTGCTTTCCATAGAGGTTGTACAAGCTTACATTCCCATCAACAGTGAATGAGTTGTAAGTCCCGCTCCGGGGGACTCCCCGGGCTCAGTCTCAGGAAAGACGGCACCCCAAATCACTCACGAGAAGCAGTCTTGATGCAAACAGCATGAGGATTTTTATTGAGGGACCGGTGCACCGGGGCTCGACACAGAGTCCTCACGCAGGAGGGGTGAAGAGCCCCGACCCCCTGAAGGAAAGGGTTTTATAAAGGGAGAAGGGCGGGAAAGAGACAAAGGGGTTACGTCATATTGTATCCTTTAAAATGATTGGTTCTAAGAAGGTGTGCGCGGGAACCTTGCGAGTTGCTTTAGGGAGGGGATCCTGCTTTGGGGACTTTCCATATAGAGTGAGTCCTAATTGGTCGGATCCACCTGGTGTCCCTTAATTAAGTCAGGCATAACCGCAGGCAGGGGGGTGGCTCCAGAAAACGGGGGCAGGGTTCATGGAATGGGCAGTTGAGCAAGGCATATCTTAGGTGACCATTAACTGGCAAAAGAACAAAGCATATCCTAGGCAACTTATCAACTGGCGAAAGGTCAGGTTTTCATTTCTCAGGTTAACTAACATAAAATGGCAGTTCTTTTTATTTAGCGGAAGCAAGCAAGCAATGTTACAGAAGCTGAATAGAGCATGTTTAGCAAAAGCAAAAACTTTTAGTCTTTCAGAGTGTTCCTATTTCCCTATATCCTTGCCAATATTTCTTTTCTTTTGATTTTTTTTAATGTTTGCTTGTTGGGCACTGCCAGGCAAAGGCTGGAGCCTTCAGGAGAGGAGCCTGAGCTGCCAGGCATGGCTAAGGACCCCCAGGCTGCAGGAGGCCACTCCCTCTCCAAGCCTGGCATCCCTGAACTTAGGCTTTGCCCATAGCCCTGTGACCTTTGGCTAGTTGCCTAGGAAACTCCTTATCAGCCTTCACACAGCCCATCCCCCTGAGACCCTAGATCAGCTGACCCCCCCCCCACCACCATTGCCTAAGTGCTGGAATGAATGTCCCCATATGCTAATTAGGCATCAGAAATGAACTTGGTAGGTCCAATCCCATTAGGGTCCTCCCCCTCCCCCTCAGATGTTTATAAACCCATTTCCCTGACAAAAAACTGAGAGAGCTGTTCAACTATCTCCCAGGAGTGATTTTCTGGTCATGTGCTCACCCACCCCAGTTGCCTGGGCCCCTTCGGCTGGACTGCGACTGGGCCCTGAAGGACACAGGAACCCACAGCTGGCACCTGAACAAGGACCCTATGAGATGGACAGGATAGGTGAGTGCTCTGCCAGAGGGACTGGGAGATAGTGGCCCATGCGGCCTTGCCTCCATGTTTTTGAGGCATGTTTTCAGTTCACACCATCGTAGACACAATGAACTGGCAACTGATGTCTATTGGCCGAGGACACTCTACAGTATTGACTGAAGGCCAGCCGTCCTCTGCCTGGACCTCGACAGCCCGTTGGGTATTGGCAAAACCCCTCTATCTATTTCTCATTCCTCCATCAGACAGAAGATATTTTTCTCTTTTTCTTCCTTTACTTTAATATTGTCTCCCAGCAAAAGGAATCACAGATTTATAGATTACAGGCTCTCCTGAAAGTTAAGAGAATTAAGTGCCCCCAAAGGGAGGCTGGCTCCTTTTGGGAAGTCCTCCAGGTTGCCCTCTGGATGATTTCTGGGCATCCATGTGGCCCAGACATGTGGACCCACATAGCTTATCTGGCTAGGAAATGAAAAGTTCAGGAAGAAAATTTCCCCTCACTCCCTTTAAGTGGTGAAACTACAATCTGGCTTTCCAAACACTCCAAAGCAGCTTGAGTCAGAGTCAGGCAGCAGGCTCACATGTGCCCAGACAATGGCTCCTCAGCCTGTGCAGGTGCCATGTCTCTGCCTCCTCTCCCAGCAGCATCCCATGGACCCCTCTTTTCCCAGCAGCCCCCCACGGGTCCCCTCCTTCTTTAGTAGCCTCCTGGCAGTCCTGGAGGCCCCCTATTTTCCCAACAGTCCCAGGGCCCCCCTCCCTTCTTTCCCCTTCAGGTAGCCAGATTCGGACTCTGGCAGTTATCTCGGCTGGTCTTGGCCATTACCTCCATGTGTACTAGACCTGACCCTAAGTGAGTGCCTGGAAGCAGGGCAGGACTGATCTAAACGTGTATGCAAGGCCCGCCCAGCTACCACAGTGCTGACAGCAAGAAGCTGTTAAAAAAAAAAAAAAAAAAAAAAAAAAAAAAAAAAAAAAGGTCACATTGCACTAAAGCCTATGGTGAACTGAAGTTTTACGTAAAGAATGTCATACTTTGTTATATGATATCATAAATATAATTACTGAGTTTATGTTCTAGGTCAACTTCAACTTACATAGAGGATTATTGAAAACAACAGAATTCTCTCTGAAGTGGTGACTTATAATTTGTTAGCTATTTAAAAAAAAAAAAAAACAAACGATTGTAATGTCCTGTTACTTCAAAGGAGGAGGCAAATGACCTAACTTGTAGGCCAGCCTGCCTCATGATAGCAACAATATTTGCCTTAGTTACTCCTAATAAAATCATTTCCAAGTGTGTTATTGGTATTAATGACATAAAATTGTCTTTAGACTACTTGCTTGTCAGTGATTAATAGGATTAATCAATTTGGCATAGTTTTTCTTAATAGCCTTATAAGAAGGATGGTTAGTAATGGGGTGAAATGAGTTGATTGAAGGAACTGGAAAGGAATTTTTCAATGTTAGGACATAGAATTCTCATTAAAAATGCTTTTTGAGTGGTACTTAGATCAAAATGTTAAAGTATGTGGATAAAGATGTGCGTATGTAGGAAATAGTTTTCAGGCTAAACCTAAACACTATGCCTAAAGTCAGAGATTTTTCAACTGTTTACAAACTCTTAAGGAACAAAAAACTAATTTTTAGGCTAAAATAAGTTGGGATAGCATGCTTAAACTTTATCAATTTTAAGTCAAGGGTTATATTGGAATTTAGCTAACTGTTTTGACTCAAAAAAGACCAGATTCTGCTCTATTGTATGTTAAGTAACTTTCTCTATTGAGTCCAGTGCTTATAACAAAATTAACTCTTAAGACATATTCCCTACTTTAGGGTACAGCCTCATGCTCAAACAATGGTCCTCATCTGAGAAAAATAATGTCTTTTCAAGCTCCGTGGTTCTGTTTCCAATGTTTTCTGGGTAATTGGTACCCACACAGGTATCTAAACTAATCAAAAATGTTTTCAAACACAGATATCAAAACTTTCTACTGTCTTATTTGTCCTTTTCTGACAATTTCTAGGTTAAGTTAATTAGTTTGTTTGTAAATTAATTGGTATTATTTTCAAGACTGGTAACAGGTTCTGCCTATATTTATAAATGTTAGATATTTAAAGTGTGGGATGTGCCTACTTCCTATGCCTCAGACATATGGATTATGCTGCCACAATACAACAAAAATTTAAAAGATTGGACAAAATGATTTTAGAAACTCTTGTGCCATTCTTTAACTAAATCTACTTCAGTAACCAAATGTGCTCTATATGTACATTAGTGTAACTTCCTTTCTAAGTGTTTTAATACATAGAAGCCAAAGCCATTTGGAATCATTGGAGCAAAAAGGGCCAATATTTTGGTCTGTGCTCCCAGGTCATGAGGCCACTGGAGATGATGGGACACTACAATGGCCCCTTGGTAAGTCACCTGTCTTCCTGAGCAGGGAGGATACAGAGACCCAAACAAAATTGGTGTACAATCTAAAACAGGAGAATCACAATTGAGGAACAATCAGTCCTCCTGACTTCCCAAAGAAGGGAAAATTACTTGGCCAGCATGGCCCTGACTCATCCTAACAAACAGAAAATACCAGTAAGCTAAAGGGCTACTTCTGGGTCCCTAAACTGTCTTTGGAGAGACATTAGTGACCTCCAAAATTAATCCTTAAATTTTGACTATCTATATGGTCTTAACCACTCAGAGAGAAATGTATAACCAAAGATAAAAAATACCTTAAATATATAAATGGCCTATTAAGTAATACAAGAGCTTTCCAAGAGGAGAAACAGAGAAGACCTTAAGACATTTTTTCCCCATAGTTCTAATTCTATAATTTTTTTTTAAAGCTATAGAGGTAAAAAGGGTTATTTTCAAATCTGGGGAAGTTTTTTATTACCTTTTCAATCTCAGTGGGTGTGATAGGTTTGTTTAGATTAATCTGCTCCCAGTTTAGTTTTAATGGGTGGTACGTGTCCAGGAATTTATCCATTTCTTCCAGATTATCCAGTTTTTTGGAATAGAGATTTTAGAAGAAAGTCCTAATGATTGTTCCAATTTCACTTATGTCTGCTGTGATCTCTCCTTTTCCATTTCTAATTTTGTTAATTGGAAGCGTCTCTTTTTCACTTGATCAAATCAACCAGGGGTTTATCAATCTTGTCTATTTTTTCAAAGAACCAGCTCTTTTTCTCATCAATGTCCTTCATTGTTTTTGTTTTGTTTCCAATTCATTAATTTCTGCTCTGATCTTGATTATTTCTTTCCATCTAGAGCTTTTTGGGTTGGATTCTCCTTGTTTTTCTAATCCCTTTAGATGATTATTGATTTGGGATATCTTTGTCTTTGTTATGAAATCATTTAGTGCTGTGGATTTTTCCCCTAAGGACTGCCTTCATTGTGTCCCATAAGTTTTGGTATGATGTGTTCTCACTATCATTTGTATTAGTCAGGGTTCTCTAGAGGAACAGAACCAATAGAATCAATTGTATTAAAAGGGAATTTATTGGATTATTTTACAACAGCGGATTACAGGCCTGACAGTCAAGGAACCTGGTATCTGCTCAGTCCAAGAGGCTGGGTGCCTCAGCCATCCCAATCTGGCACTGAAGACCTGGAAGTGTCCTGGAGAGATGATGCTCTTCAGTCCACACTGGTCTTCGGTCCACACTGGAATGCAGCAACACAGCAAACAGCAAGCAGCACCAGCAGCCAGGTGGGAGGGGATGAGAATACCTTTCTTCCCAGAGCTTCTTTTGATAAAGCTTCCCCTCCAACAGGAGCCTCCCACTCTGGGGAAAGGACTCACCATAGGGGAAGTATTCCTCTTTTAGTTAATCCTTCCTGGAAGCAACCTCAGAGACCCACTTATGAAGAATGTCTGTGGATTCCTAAACCGATCAAGTTGACACAAACTTAACCATCACAAGTCCACCCCTTGTCAACTTGACACCAAACCATATCTCCTTACATCATACTTAATTTCTAGATGAAGACAGTACAAGGTCATAACTCTGCCTAACATGCTATAACTGTCCCTTGTACAACTGGAAACACACAATCTCCCCTCCCCCCCATACAAAGCAAGGTTCCCTGAGGAACACTCAGTCTCTAATATCATAAGCCAAATATAAATTCAACAGTGTCTAACTAGCGATATGACCTTAATCAGTATTAATTACCTAATACAGAAATAGTAGAAGAACAAAAGCATCTTAATATTGGTATAGGTAGGTATGTACAAACTTTCTTTTTTTTAAATTTTGTTTATTTTTATTTATTTACTTGAAAGTGACAGACAGAGTGAGAAAGAGGCAGAGAGAGAGAGACACAGAGGGAATGGGCACGCCAGGGCCTCCAGCCACTGCAAACGAACTCCAGACGCATGTGCCCCCTTGTGCATCTGGCTAACGTGGGTACTGGGGAGTCGAGCCTTGAACTGGGGTCCTTAGGCTTCATAGGCAAGTGCTTAACCGCTAATCTCTCCAGCCCTGTACAAACTTTCTTAACAAGGTAAGACAGAAAAACTCACGGTGATTACAGTCCACGTTTTTGTAACTGGTCACGTGGACTTAGCTGGTATTTGTTTTTTGTTGTTTTGTTTTGTTTTGTTTTGTTTTGTTTTGTTTTGTTTTGTTTTGTTTTTCGAGGTAGGGTCTCACTCTAGCCCAGGCTATGGAGTCTCAGGGTGGCCTCGAACTCATGTGATCCTCCTACTTCTGCCTCCTGAGTGCTGGGATTAAAGGCGTGTGCCACCATGCCCAGCTCTTAGCTGGTATTTGTAACTTCCTTCTTCTACTACCCATTCTGTATTTCCTCCACCTTCAGCAAGCACCTCAGCAGGTCTTGGTTCTTTATCTGGAGGAGTGACCCATATCTTCAATCCTGAAGGATCTGGGACATTTATCACACTGCCTCTTGTTGCAGTATTCCATTGACTTTGATAACAGGGCATGGTAACACCAAGAGATGCCCTAAAGAATCTCCTGCACACCAGACATACTCTTCCTTACCTCCATTGTGGAGGAGCAGTCCAATTTCCCCCTGGTAGTCTGAATCAATCACCCCTGCTACCACTCTAACTCCTTTCTCAGCCTGTTCACTCAAAGGCATCAGGAGCCCAAGTGGCCTGAGGGAAGTCTTAGCTTCCAGTTCAATGGAAAGTTCTTCATGTCTCCTGGCAAAAACACTTCCCTGTCTGGAACCCAGACCCGTAGGCCAGCAGAATGTAAGGCTGCAGGAACAGGAAACAAAAATCTGGCTAATGGGTCACTTGGGGTGATGGTAAGTGGGACCATTCCCATTTCCACCCTTTGATTCCTGGACCCATGAGTCCGGGCTATAGGAGAAACAGCACCATATATAGGACACTGATTCAGAGCATATACAGCCTGCTGAAGGACACTCCTCCAGCCCTCCAAGCTATTTCCACCTAGTTGGTACAGTATCTATTTCTTTAAAAGGCCATTCCACGGTCCTATTGGGCCAGCTGCTTCAGGATGGTGGGGCACATGGTAAGACCAGTGAATTCCATGATCATGAGCCCATCACCATACTTCCTTGGCTGTGAAGTGGGTTCCTTGGTCAGAAGCAATGCTGTGTGGAATAACATGATGGTGGATAAGACATTCTGTAAGCCCATGGATGGTAGTTTTGGCAGAAGCACTACATGCAGGAAAAGCAAATGAATACCCAGAATAAGTGTCTATTCCAGTAAGGACAAAACTCTGCCCTTTCCATGATGGAAGAGGTCCAATATAGTCCATGTTGCTGGGCCCAAGCATCTCTGCCATCATGGCCACTTTGTTCATGGGCCCATTGGGTAATGACAGGGGTGGCTGAGGAAAGAGGTTGACCACTATCCACAGAACTGGTCAGCTTATCTACTTCATTATTAAAGTCATCCTCCAATAAGGTCAGCTTCTGGTGAGCATTAACATGGGACACAAGTATGTTTATATCCTTTGCCCATTCAGAGAGTTCTATCTACATACACCTTCCCCAAATGTCCTTCTCACCAATTTTCCAATTGTGCTCCTTCCAAGTCCTAGACCATCCAGCCAAACCATTGGCCACAGCCCATGAATCAATGTATAACCACACATATGGCCTTTTTTCCTTCCAAGCAAAATGCACAACCATGTATACTGCTCGTAGTTCTGCCCATGGTGAAGACTTCCCTTCACCACAGTCCTTCAGAGTTGTCCCAGAAAGGGGCTGTAGTGCTGCAGCTGTCCAGTTCTTGGAGGTGCCTGCATTACTTGTTGAACCATCTGTAAACCATGCCCTACTCTTCTGTTCTTCAGTCAGTTGACCATAGGGCACACCCCATGATGGCATAGGTGCATGCTTGGGGAGAAGGCATTGTAACAGGAGTAGCAATCATAGGCATTTGGGCAACTTCCTCATATAACTTACTTGTACCTTCAGGGTCTGCTCAAGCCTGATCATGGATATACCACTTCTACTTGATGATGGACTTTATGGCCTGGCAGGTCAGATAACACCCAGCTCGTAATGGGGAGCTTGGGTTGCATAGTAACTTGATGGCCAATTGTCACATGTTCAGTTTCTACTAAGGCCCACTAGCAGGCTAAGAGCTGTCTCTCAAAGAGAGCATAATTGTCTGCAGATGAGGGCAGGGCCTTGCTCCAGAATCCCAAGGGCCTCTGCTGTAATTCACCTATGGGGACCAACCAAAGGCTCCAAACAGCATCCCTGTCCACCACTGACAGTTTGATTGTCATTGGATTTTCTGGATCATATGGCCCAAGGGGCAGAGCAGGCTGCAAAGCAACCTGGACCTGTTGAAGAGCCTTCTCTTGTTCTGGGCCCCACTGAAAACTAGTAGCTGTCCAAGTCATTTGGTATATGGGACAGAGTAATACACCCAAATGAGGAGTGTGCTGTCTCCAAAATCCAAACAGGCCCACTACAATTGTGCTTCTTTCTTAGTGGTAGGAAGGGCCAAATGCAACAACTTATCCTTCACCTTAGAATGATTGTTCCTGCATGCCCCACACCACTGAACTCCTAGAAATTTCACTGATGTAGAAGGTCCTTGAATTTTGGATGGATTTATTTCCCATCCCCTGATGCACATATGCTGTACCAGTATCTCCAGAGTGGCTGCCACCTCCTGCTCATTTGATCTAATCAGCATAATGTCATTGATATAATGGACCAATGTCACACCTTGTGGAGGGGACAGGTTGCCAGGCTCCCCCCGACAGGTAGTGCTGAGGAAGGACCAGGCCCACTGACTCCTCCCAAGGGGTTGAGGAAGAGGGTGAATGTCGGATGACTCAGAACCTCTCCTAGTCACCGGAGAAAAACCACACTGAGTTGGGAGTCTTGTCGAAGCAGGAACTCACTTTATTGTTACAGGCACTTGCCTATATAATGTTGAGAATGAAGGCGGGGATTCTAGGATGGGGGAGAGGTAAGGGCCAATAGTAAACTGTGATTATTGCAATGATAATTCCAACTCCTACGTGGAAGTAGCAGGCAAGAAGCCATTAGGCATCTTGCTGAGTCCTATCTGGCCAGAGACAGATCACCAAACTTTAGTTAGGCTCAGGAAGTTCCACTAGGCCTCGTGTCTGGGCCTCTCAAGGCCCAACATCCCCCCCTTTTGTTTTTGTAAGCATGGTGGAAAACATGGCCCCTGTCTTAGGTTGTCCCCCTCTGGGGATCTTACCCATCACTGGGTACCATTTATCCAGCTCGTTGAGAATCCACTCCATGACCTGTCTTAGGTTGTCCCAGCCTGTCTGAGATCTTACCCATCATTGGTCAGATGGAGGGTGGAGGAGGGACGCTCATATGAGGACAGCCAGTCATATGAGGAGCTTGACTCCTGAGTAGCCCCTATGATAATGTATTTCAACCTGATGAAGTTTTATTGCCTCTAGCCGTTGGTGAATAAATTGTGTAATCTTATTAATTACACAAGGCCCAACAGTGAGGATAAGGAGAAGGAGAAGGAGAAGGAGGGGTCCAAGTAGAGGGAGAAGGTAGGGTAAGAAGTCATGTAAGCCCGTCCGCAGCAGGTAGTCCTGGAGGTCCCACCGCCTCCTCTCCAAGTCTTCCTGGAGCCTCTTAATCTTGTCCTGGATGATTCCCAATTTATTGGCATAAAAGTGGCATTTTTCCTGTAAAAACAAGCATATGCCTCCCTTTTCGGACGTTAGTAGGTCTAGTCCCCTCCTGTTTTGTAGCACTACCTCAGCCAGGGAATCTAGCTGTTGTTGGAGATAGGTCTCCCTCCGATATAATCAAAAGAGGGCATAGGAGGGCCTCATTTCCAGGAATGATATCTACATCTGTGATTAAGGTGGCTGGGGCACAAAGGCCTGTCCAGTTGGTGGGCAGAAAGTCATAGGCCATCCCACCTCCACAAACATAAACCATTCCAGAAGGCAGGCAGTGTTGAGCAGTGGGCTCAGTTGTGTTAAAAGTACATAAGGAAGGATGAATGCATCCCACATGTATACTGGAATTATTAGGGGAAGGCGGGGCCCAAATGCAAGTTCCAGAGGAAACATTGGGAAAAGCTGGACAGGGATGGGGAAGGTGGCTGAGCAATTTTTTAAGGTCATATGGGAAACTGTACTGCAAGCAGCCAGGGAGGCCCAGATAGGAGGCAAAGCCAGCAATCCTCCGCAAGGGAGGGAATTGTTTGGTTTAGCAGGGTGAAGAACATTTTAGGAACTGTCCTCATGGGTGGGACACTCCCTGGAGAAGTGATTGTCAGTGTCCCCTTGTTGGGACAAATATTTTAGGTCTCTCGCTGGTACCCAAATGGGTCTTTTTCTTTTTTTTTTTTCACAAAGTTTTCCCATGGACAAAAATTCCATGAGCTTTACACAAGTTTCTATCAAAAAACTCCTTTTTGTTACAGAGTTTTTGTACTTTAATCACTTCTCAGTACAAAAGACTATCAAGGACAGCCAAATGGCTGCCGACACTGAATATACATAATCTTGCTTACATGTAGGTGCTATAGTTTTGCTAAAGTTTTGCTAAAGTCTTGCTGCCAAAGGCCCAGAGCTATGGATACAAGGCCAGCCAAATGGCTCCCGACAATTCCCCCTTTTTTATTTTTTATGAACCAGGCCCTTCTGGGCCTCAGTGCAGAAAGACTGCGCCTGTCTTAGGTTGTCCTCTATGATATTTAGGCCTTACCTGTCATCGGTACATGAATTTCATCATTCATGCCCTGTCTTAGGTTGACCTAACTTGAGAGAATCTTACCTGTCTTTAACTACCGGTCTCTGCAGGGGCTTTCAGATAATGTCTCAGGAAGCCGGGGTCGGGTCCATAGCTGTATCCCATGTACTTCTGCACGGATATCCATAATGGATCTCAACAGGCATTTAACGAGTATGGGCAGCAGACACACAATGAGAAAAAGACAAACACCTGTAGCAGCAAAGCTTCCTATCCAAGAAGTGAGAGAATTAAATCCAGGCAAGGCAGACTTAAAAGCAGATATTAAGTCATCAGCAGCTTTAGCTGTATCAAAAGTAAGGTGATTATTTTGCAAAGACAAAATCTCTGAATGTAACTGAATCAGATCCAAGGAAATATTATCATTATGCCAAATACCTCTTAAATGTATTTTCCCAATGCTGTTGACTGTCATTATATTTTTTAGAAGTAACACAAATCCATTGAAAATCTACATGACAGTCCAAACGAGTTCTAACTTTCAACCCTAGTATCTCTTCACCCAAATATGTAACCACATCATACAGAACATATAACAGGTGAAACTGTATTTAGGGTAAGGATCGAGCCCTGATCTTAAAGGCAGGCACAGTTTGAACTTTCTCAGGAGCTACTTTAAAGTTGTGAGTATGAAGGATAGTTAGACATTAAAAGTACAAGCCTAAAGCCAAATGGGTCTTTTTTCATTAAAATATTTAAGGTGAATAATGCTTTCTTTAGCTGACCATGGGGGGGGGGGGGAGTAGTGATTTTCCCTTTTGTTTTTGTAATTGTGATTTAAGTGTTTGGTCAACAATACCTTGGTCTGGAGGGTTGTATGGTATGCCTGTGGAATGTGAGATTTTTCAGATCTGTAGAAAATCTACAAAGGCCTTGCTTACAAAGCAGGGACCATTATCTGTTTTAATTTGATCAGGCAGCCTGAGGGTGGCAAGCATTGAAGCATATGGCTAATAGCATGTTTAGATTCCCTCCCCCCCCCCATGTGCCAATTCCCAGCAGGCCCGGGAAAAGGTATCAACTGATAAGAAGATAAAGCCAAAAGCCACAGCATACTTCAGGAACTCCTGCTAGGCACACTTTGTATATCTTTAGATTGAAATCTGAAACCCACCATCACACCTTAAGATCCACCCAGTGGCATTGTCTCCAGGCAGGTGGCTGCAGAATGTAAACTACAAACAAATAAACAACTGAATCCCCACAGTCTTGACCAATTTAAGATCTTAAGACCTGTAAAATTAAACAATTTAAACTTTTCTAATCTAAAGCCAGTCTCTGTGCCTGTAATTTTAACTTGCTTGAGGTTTTCCAGCTTAAAATCTTAAATCTCAGCCGGGCATGGTGGCACACACCTTTAATCCCAGCACTTGGGAGGTGGAGTTCTAGGCCACCCTGAGACTCCATAGGGAATTCCAGGTCAGCCTGGGCTACAGTGAAACCCTACCTCGAGAAAACAAAACAAAAAAACAAAAAATCTTAAATCTCTCAGTCCAATATCTCTAGCCAAGCACATTAGTCCATTACAAATTTAACCTTGATCAAACTCTCTGGGCCTGAGCAGCAGGAGACAGCCAGCCCTTATGCCAGTAGCCTAGTTCCAATTAAGTCCCCTGCAGTCTTTCCTTCCCCTTAGAAAGCTCATAAGCCAGCCGGGCGTGGTGGCGCACGCCTTTAATCCCAGCACTCGGGAGGCAGAGGTAGGAGGATCGCCGTGAGTTCGAGGCCACCCTGAGACTCCATAGTGAATTCCAGGTCAGCCTGGGCTAGAGTGAAACCCTACCTCGAAAAACCAAAAAAAAAAAAAAAAAAAAAAAAAAAAAAAAAAAAAAAAAGCTCATAAGCCAAGCCTCGAAGTTCAATGCTGTCTGAACTTAGCATTCTCAGACTCTCATCAGAATAGTCCATAAAATTTGGCTTACCACTCCAGAAGACAACTTCAGTTGCAAGCACCAAGTCCATGCCTATTCCTCCAAAACAAAGGTTTCAAAAGCTCAACATCCACATGGCCAGGTACATCTCAGCCTACTCCTCGGTACCAAGTTCTGTAGCAGTCAGCTTCAGGTTCACTCAGATGAACTTCCAGACCAGGCACAGTTATGGAGGAAGGGATATTTATTGAAGCTTACAGATCCAGGGGAAGTTCCATAATGGCAGAAAAAGCTGGCCTGCCTTCACAGGCCCAAGCAGAGAGAGAGAGAGAAGCACAAGCCTAAAGGTCAAAAGCCACACAGTGTGTCCACTAGGGACATATGACCCATTCAGAAATACAAAAGCCGCAGATGCAGCTTGCCAGTGAACCAAAAGTGAAAGGAAAGAGAAAGAGACCAAAGAGATGTTGACAAGCACGTATAGGTTATAGAAGCAAAGTTTAGTGCATTAAATATGAAGACTGCCTCATAACTTATGAGGGTATGCTCACCTGCACACCAATTGACCTTCTCAATGAATGCCTTTCACGGGGCACTAGTCTTCTGGGTTCCCAGAGCCCCATGTTAGGCGCCAGATGCCAGGCTCCCCCTGACAGGTAGTGCTGAGGAAGGACCAGGCCCGCTGGTTCCTCCCAAGGGGTTGAGGAAGCAGGTGAACATCGGATGACTCAGAACCTCTCCTAGTCACTGGAGAAAAACCACACTGAGTCAGGAGTCTTGTCCAAGCAGGAACTCGCTTTATTGTTACAGGCGGTTGCCTATATAATGTTGAGAATGAAGGTGGGGATTCTGGGATGGGGAGAGAGGTAAGGGCCAATACTAAACTGTGACTATTGAAATGATAATTCCAACTCCTACGTGGAAGTAGCAGGCAAGAAGCCATTAGGCATCTTGTTGAGTCCTAGCTGGCCAGAGACAGATCACCAAACTTTAGCTAGGCTCAGGAAGTTCCACTAGGCCTCACATCCAGGCCTCTCATGGCCCAACAACAGGTGATCAAGATCCCTGCCAACTAAGCTATGACACAGGTTTGGAGAGTTAATATAACCTTGAGGTAAAATAGTAAATGTGACTTCCGGCCAAGATGGCAACTGCCTAACTGCACTGCACATCCCTGGGAAAGAAAGGCAAGACACTAAGTGTTCACTGGGTCTTTTACGGGAGAATAGTCTCCAATAGATTGCCAGTGGGAGGGCACAGAGGGGAAAAAGCAGGGAATTGCTGAATCCCTCGTGTGCGGGTATCCCACCCCTCCCTCCAAGCAGCCGCCGTACCCACAGTCCCAGCTTCGGAAAACTCCTGCACTTACTGTAGGAAAAGGGTCCCAGGCCAACATAGGTCCACTTGCCTCACTGCACAGTGGCGATTGCCCTGTTACCCCTGCCCATGAGTAACCTTGGCCAGGCTACGCCTGGTTGCCCATTGGAGCTCAGGCTCCTTTGATCAATTTGCCCACTAATCCCTGCTTTTGGAAGCTTAGCCTGACCCACCCACTCGCTCACTTACTGCTCTGGCCGCTGCACACTCACGCACAAGCCCAGGCCCATTGCAAATTCCCACGCAAGCTCAGACTGTGTCTGTCGCTTGTGCTAGCCCAGGTGCCAGTCCCTCCCTTGTCTGCTATGCTGGCCGACCCCCATTGTCCTGTTGCAGGGGAGTGCAGACTGCTTCCAGGTCCCAGCGTTCCACCATGCCAGAGTTTGGGCTGCTTCAGTGCTTGGTGCCTCAGTGTCTTTCCTAGTATGAGCACAGGAAGCTTTGGCACATTACCACATAAGAGCTCAGGAAACTTTGGTGCCCCAGCAAGGCAGGAGCTCAGGTGTCTTTGGCAAGTGATAGCCAAAGCCCAGGCTGCTTGGCAACTGCCTTGCTACTTCAGATTCCCATTGTGCTTGGGCTGATCCACCCACCTACGTGCCCATACACTGCAATGGGCAGACCACAGCCCAAAAGAAATAATATGAAAAATCAAAGGCAAGACAATCCAGTTAGATCACCCAGTCCTACAATGAACATCTCTAATCAAAACATAGAAGAGTCATTAGGATCAGAACACCAAAATGAAGCTATGAGCAATGCAACCCTGACCAAGCTACTGATAGAACTTGCAGAAAAGCAACAAAGGACCGATAATCATGTGGATGCTGCCATCACTAGACTAGAACTAATAGATAAGAAAATGGAAGAAGTTCAAAGACAGTTCAGAGATATGAGGGAGAGTGAAAAAAAAGAGGACCTCAAAAATCAGCTGGCAATGCTAAATGAAGACATAAAGAAATGCAAGGATGAATTCCAAGAAGCATCAAGAAAATCAGAAAATGATGTGAAAAGGGAGCTTGACAGAGGGATGGAAATTATACATAGAAAAGTAGTAGAAAATGAAAACCAAATTGAACAAGTCCAAAACACTCTAGAAGCTCTCAAGAATAGAGTCAGCCATGTGGAGGATAGAAACTCTGATCTGGAAGACAAGATGGATGAGACAGTTCGAGAATTCAAAAATTTCAGTAAGTTCAAAGTTTCTGTGAACAGAACATGAGGGAATTGTGGGATACACTTAAACATCCTAATATCAGGATCAATGGAATACCAGAAGGAGAAGAAATTCAGACCAAAGGCATGGAGAACTTATTTAACAAAATAATTGAAGAAAACTTCCCCAGTCTCTTAAAAGAAAGGCCCATCAAGATACAAGAAGCCAACAGAACTCCAGACAGATTGGACCAAAAGAAAAATTCTCCAAGACATATTGTCATTAAGAGTCTAAACATTGACACCAAAGAGAAAATCCTAAAAGCAGCTAGGGGAAAACAGCACACCACTTTTAAAGGTAACCCCATCAGAATTACTCCAGACTTCTCAATGGAAACCCTGAAAGCTAGAAGAGCCTGGAATGAAACACTGCAAAGTCTAAGAACATATGGCTTCCAACCCAAACTACTCTACCCAGCAAAAGTATCCCTCATAATAGATGGTGAAAGAAAAACTTTCCATGACAAAACTCAGCTTTACAATTATATGAACACAAAACCAAACCTACAGAGAGTATTTCAGGAAATTCTCCACAGAGAAGAATCAAATAATCAACCTCAAATACCTACAAGAAGCAGATCACAATAACCAAACTCAGAGTAGGCACAAAAACTTCAAAGTCCATGAAAACACCAAACCACATATACCATCACAATATGGCAGGGATCAAATCAAATCTCACAGTCATTACCCTAAATATCAATGGCCTTAATTCACCCATCAAGAGACACAAGCTAACAGGATGGATCAAACAATTAGACCCCTCAATCTGTTGTCTTCAAGAAACCCACCTATATTCCAAGAAAACAAGAATAAGAAACAAGCAGGCGTAGCTATATTAATATTGGATAAAATAGCCTTCAAACCAAAAATAATCAAAAAAGACAAAGAAGGCCACTTCCTACTTATCAAGGGAATGATCCATCAAGAGGATATTACAATCATAAATCTGTATGCACCAAACACAGGGTCACCACAGTTCAGAAAGCAAAACCTACTTGACAATAAAACAGAAATAAGCACCAACACCATCATAGTTGGGGACTTCAATACAGCATTATCAGTAATAGACAGATCATCCAAACACAAACTCAACAGGGAAGTAAGAGAGCTCAACAAAACCATACATCACTTGGACCTAACGGACATCTACAGAACATTCCATCCCAAATCCACAGACTACACATTCTTCTCAGCAGCCCATGGAAGATTCTCTAAAATAGATCATATACTGTGTCACAAAGCCTGCTTCAACATACTTAGGAAGATTGACATAATTCCCTGCATGATATCAGATCACAATGCAATATTGCTAGAAATTAACAACAAAAGACCCATGAAGAACCCCAGCGGCACCTGGAAACTAAACAGCACACTTTAAACAATAAATGGATAGTGGATGAAATTGGAAAATTTCTAGGATTGAATGACAATGAGAACACATCATACCAAAACTTATGGGACACAATGAAGGTGGTCCTCAGGGGAAAATTCATAGTACTAAATGCCTTCATAAAAAACACAGAGAGATCCCAAATCAATAACCTAACCATCCACCTAAAGGCACTGGAAAAGAAAGAAACATCCAACTCAAAGAGCTCCAGAAAGAAAGAAATAATTAAAATCAGAGCAGAAATTAATGAATTGGAAACTAAGAAAACAATTAAGACGATGGACAAAACAAAGAGCTGGTTCTTTGAAAAAATAAACAAGATTGACAAACCCCTGGCCAATTTGATCAAGAAAAAAAAAAAGAGATGCTTCAAATTAACAAAATTCAAAATGAAAAAGGAGAGATCACAACAGACATAAGTGAAATTGGGAGAGTCATCAGGACTTATTTCAGAAACCTCTGCTCCACAAAACTGGATAATGTAGAGGAGATGGATAAATTCCCGGATGCATACCATCTACCAAAGCTAATAATATCCTAAAGGAACCTATCACACTCATTGAGATTGAAAAACTAATTTGAAAAAAAACCTCCCCAAAAATAAGAGTCCAGGACCATCTAGATGGCTTCTCTGCTGAATTCAATCAAACCTTCATGCTTCCACTCATACCAATCTTCCTCAAACTGTGCCACACAATTGGAGAACAGGGAAAGCTACCCAACTCCTTTTATGCAGCTAGTATCACCCTAATTCCAATACCAGGCAGAGGTGCCACGAGAAAAGAAAACTACTGGCCTACTTCCCTGATGAATGTAGATGCAAAGATCCTGAACAAAATCCTCACAAACTCAATCCAACAACACATCAAAAGCATTATCCACCTTGACCAAGTGTGATTCATCCCAGGAACACAGGGGTGGTTCAACATACGGAAATCTGTCAATGTAATACACCACATAAACAAGGTTAAACACAAAAACCACATAATCATTTTGATAGATGCAGAAAAGGCCTTTGACAAGATACAACATCACTTCAGAATCAAAACATTGTAGAGAATTGGCATGGTTGTTTCATATCTTAACATAATAAAGGCAGTATACAAAGCTCCTAAGGTCCAAATAATACTTAATGGAGAGAGACTGGAGGAATTCCCATTAAGATCAGGAACAAGACAGGGTTGTCCACTCTCACTTCTGCTCTTCAATATAGTACTGGAAGTCCTAGCTCAAGCAATAAGACAGGAGAAGGAAATAAAAGGGATACAACTTGGAAAGGAAGAAGTTAAGCTAGCTGTATTTGCTGATGACATGATTGTATATGTAAAAGACCCGAGAAACTCCTACAGCAAAGTAGCAGGATACAAAATCAATGCACAAAAATCAGTAGCCTTTCTATATGCAAATGACAAAGAAACAGAAAAAGAAATAAGGGACATGGTCCCATTTTCAATAGCAACAACAACAACAAAATAAAATACCTTCGAATAACGTTAACCAAGGAAATGAAAGATCTATGCAATGAAAATGTAAAACCACTCAAAAAAGAAATTGAGGAGGACTTGAGAAAATGGAAAGACCTCCCATGCTCCTGTATAGGCAGAATTAACATTATGAAGATGGCAATCCTACCAAAGGCAATATACAGATTTAATGCAATTCCAAATAAAATCCCTACAGTGTTCTTCACAGAGATAGAAAAAATGATCTCAAATTTCATCTGGAAAGGCAGAAGGCCTCGCATTTCCAAACATATCCTCAGCAAAAGAAATACCTCTGGAGGCATCACCATGCCTGATCTAAAGCTATATTACAAAGCCATAGTAATAAAAACAGCATGGTACTGGCATAAAAACAGGAGTATAGATCAATGGAATAGACTTGAGGACCAGGACTTTGTGTCAAGCAACTATAGCTACTTGATATTTGACAAAGGCCCTAACAATATAGGCTGGAAGAAAGACAGCATCTTCAACAAATGGTGCTGGACAAACTGGATAACCATATGCAGGAAATTGAAACTTGATCCACACATTTCACCATGCACTACACTCAAGTCCAAATGGATCAAAGACCTCAATATAAGACCAGAAACTTGACTACTACTGGAAGAAAATATAGGAAGTACTTTCCATAATATAGGAATGGAAAAAGACTTCCTGAACAAAACCCCAGTAGCTCACGATCTTAAACAGCTACTCAACCAATGGGATCACATGAAGCTGCAGAGTTTCTTCACAGACAAGCATACAATAAGCAAAGCCAATAGATTACCCACAGAATGGGAGAAAATATTTGCTGGTTATCCAAAACTGACAGAGGCCTAATCTCTAGAATCTACAAAGAACTCAAAAATCTAAATAGTAAAAATTCAAACACCCCACTCACAAAGTGGGGCAAAGGGATGAACAGTGAGTTCATAAAGAAATACAAATCGCAAACACACACTTAAGAAAATGTTCATCATCCCTAATCACCAGGGAAATCCAAATTAAAACAACTATGAGATTCCACCTTACCCCTGTAAGTATAGAAAATATCAAAAAATCAAATGAAAATAAATGCTGGCAAGGATGTGGAGAAGTAGGAACATTCATCCACTGTTGGTGGGAATGTAAGATGGTACAACCACTTTGGAAAGCAATATGGAGACTCCTGAAAAAGCTGACTATAGAGATACCAACAGACCCAGTTATTCCCTTACTGGGCATCTACCCTAAAACCTTCAAAGCACAGGCCAGAGAGATTTGCCCAACCATGTTTGTAGTGGCTCAATTCGTAATAGCTAAGAGCTGGAATCAACCCAGATGTCCATCACTAGAAGAATGGATAACTAAGATGTGGTATATCTACACAATGGAATTCTACACAGCAGTAAGAAAACATGACACAATGAAATTTGAGGTAAAATGGTTGAACCTGGAACAGATCATTCTCAGTGAACTTACCCAATCACAGAAAAAAAATTGCCACATAATCTCACTCATCTACAGCACCTTACCTGAATCTATGGAAGATGCCTTACATACCCAGCAAGCATCTCATGGAGTACACAATAGGATGGGTAGGGAGGGAGAGGAGGGCTATGGAGGGGGTGGGAAACACAAATTTATACCCAAACCGCAACAGTACCATAAAATTCTACATCCTAAAATGCAGACCAAATGGCTGAACCTTCACCAGGCCCTTAGAGGGAACACCTGAGCCACAAGACACTGGAAAGTGTATGATAAAGACTGACTTTAATCTTCTATGGCCTCTCTCTCTCTCTCTCTCTCTCTCTCTCTCCCTTCCTCCCTCTCTCCTCTCTAACTCTTTTTTATATTATCTTTTTCTTCCTTTTCTTAGTGGGCACTGACCTCTAACTCCCAGTACCAGCATGTGGCTATCATCCACAATGAGCTTTTGATCAGAGAGACCTACAAGGTTTCCTAAAAGAAAGACAGATTTCTGTCAGAGTACTTGATGACCCACCAAAGGTTGGTGGTAAGACCCTACTGCTGAAGATACCTTATGTGGTTGACATGTAAAATGGAATGGCATGGCTGGAAGTTGGAAGAGAGTCAGTCCCCAGACAGTCAGCACGTCTAGTGCCAGAAGGTGCTACATGGGCGACTGGGGGAAAATGACCAATATCTGTCTAAGCAACTCATGGTCTAACCTACTTAGCAGCAAATAACTTGTTGTGATGCCCACACAAGTGCAGTGGTGGCACTCAGCCATGGTGGGAAGCCATCTGTTCGTGATTCAGCTAACTGATCCCCTCAGTGGAACAGGACCCATATCTGGAGCTAGGAAACAAGTCAGAACCATATCTAAACATAAGCCTGCTCTCCATTATCAAGCTACCACCAATTGTGGGCTACAAGAGGGCCTATACCTATTAAATTCTTGATAAAAAGTAAGGGTTATCTCATTTGTCTGGTGCTAACTTACTCTCCATTGGAGAATCTACTTCTCTTTTTCAGATAGATGTAGGTCCTAAGGAGAGAGCCACCCATCGGACCCCGGCTGAAACTAAGAACAATTGGTGAAACAAGCAAGGGTGTTGTTTTCTTGGTGAACTGGGTAACAGCACAAGGATGAAGGAGATCAACACAGAGAAAAATCAACTCCTACCAAATCAGAGGTCCAGAGACCCAGAAGCCCCCAACACCTCATTACTGAAGCAGACCAAAAATGAACCCAACATGGCTCAGGGAAATTTTTCAGAAGAGGGGGTGGAAAGAATGTCAGAGGCACATGTTGGGTCATGATATGCAGAAACTTTTATCCTACCCAAAACTGTGGGCTAACTCCACAATGGATGACCCATATACCTCAACAAGGAGGGGCCAAGGGGAGGGGGTAGGTCATGGATGAGCCTACTAATGGTACCAAATTGACTGTGTATATATAAATAAATAAATAAATAAGACAGTAAAAATGTACTGCTGACCTTGCCAGCTGAAAGCAAGTTGCTTCTGGTGGTCCTCATAGACAGGTATGGAGAAGAAAGCATTTGCAAGATCAATAGCTGCATACCAGGAGATGTGCTAATCTGCTCAAGTAATTGGAATTGGAGTCACCACCTGATTAAGTTTCTGATTATCCACTGTCATTCTCCAGGATCCATCTGTCTTCTGAACAGGCCAAATAGGAGAGTTAAGGGGAAACATGGTGGGAACCATCACCCCAGCATCCTTCAAGTTCTTTATAGTGACATTAATTTCTGAAATCCCTCCAGGAATGCAATATTGTTTTTGGTTCACTATTTTCTGTGGTGAAGAGAGCTCCAGTGGCTTCCATTTGGCCTTTCCAACTATAATAACCCTCACTCCACAAGTCGGGGAACCAATGTGGATGTTTTGCTAACTCCTCAGTATATCTATCCCAATTATGCATTCTGGGACTGGGGAAATCACCACAGGGTGAGTTCTGGGGCCCACTGGACCCACTGTCAGTCTAACACTTGCCAAAACTCCATTGATCACTTGCCCTCTGTAAGCACCTACTTTAACTGAAGGGTCACGGTGCTGTTTGGGGTCTCCTGGCAGCAATGTCAGTTCAAAGCCAGTGTCCAGTAAGCCCTAAAAGGTCTGATTATTTCCTTTTCCCCAGTGTACAGTTACCCTAGCAAAAGGCTACAGGTCCCTCTAAGGAAGGATAGGACTAAGCTTAACATTGAAACTTTTGGGGGTTGTAGGAGGGTTCTTCCTCAAGGGGACCTGGCCACCCCTTCAATCAAGGGGCTCAGGATCTGCAAACTGGATCAAGTCTTGAAACTGATTAAGAGACCTTGATTCTCTGTTGCTATAATTCAAAGTGGCCTTTTGTTCCTTTGCTCTAGAACTTTTCTGCTTATACAGACCAAGCAGGAACTTATTAGGCTTTTTTATCTATTTCACTTTGGGGAACACCATGATTAATTAGCCAGTATCAAATGAGTCATGAGTCATACTGTTACAAACATTGTTTTGCTTATGCTGTCCATTATGATAAACACACCCACCTTGCCTTTGGCAATTCAGCGCTGCCACTTGGCCCTTGTTACTCCGAGATCCAGTTAAACCCATTGCATCTAAGTCACCTAATGCAACAACTGCAGTTCCCACTGTGATGTCTTCTTTACATAAAAAACCAATGTTGGGGACTTTAAGTATGCTGGTGGTCCCCTCACAAATCTGTTTCTTATAGTCTTAATGAAGGGCACATCTGGAAGCTCCCATTGTGGGGACAAAGTTGAGTTTACATGGCAAATCCACTCCAGTATTCCAAGTTCTCTGAGCCTTTTAATCCCTTCATCAACATTAAGCCAAGGGATATCAGGCAGCTCAAGCTCATTCACAGTAGGCCATCTTTGGATCTGTATTTTAGCCAACCAATCAAATAAATCTTGATACCTCTTCCAACTGCATGAGCTGTAGTGTTAAATCTAAAATCTGCTCAGTGGGTCCACTTCAATAAATTCAGCCTGATCTAATCTTATATTCCTTCCACCATCATCCCACACCTTTAAAATCCATTCCTACACATATTCCCCATTCTTCTGCCTGTACAAGTTAGAAAGCTCCTAAAGTTCTTTAGGGGTGCACCTCACCTCCTCTTGAGTCACACTTTCTAGCTCACCTTTAGGGGCATGCCTAGCCTTCTGCCTTATTATAGGCCTAGAGGCAAAGATGGGTGGGCACTGAGAAGCATCAGCACCTCCTGCAGGGAGGGTCATTGCTGGTTCCTCAGACAAAGAAGGAATAATTCTCCCAGGCAAGGGCAGAGAGGGCAAGACTTCAGGGTGTGGGAGTGGGGATAAAACTGCCCCTAAAGAGGACAGGCCACATTCTTATGCAAAATAACTTCTTCAGAACCTGACAGTTCAATGTCTGAGATTCTTCAGGGTCTTCCCACACATCCCCATCCCAAGTCATAGGGTCCCACTCTTTTCCAATCAGTGCCCTCACTTTAACTTCTGATAGCCTGTGAGGCTGCGAATTGAGTTTACATTGCAAGTTAGCCAATCTTACAATGAGAGCTTGGGTTTGGTTTCCTGCAATCTGAGCCCTGTTCTGGCTAGAGAGGAGACTCTCCTCCAGGGCTCCCTTAGAAACCTTCAGATCATGTCTGTGGGTCTTAAGCTTGGAAATTTCCTTTCTGAGATTCTGCTTTTCTTTCAATGTTTTATCAAGAGATGCTAGAAGGAACCATCCAGCACCATCATTCATCTTACTTTTCCACAAATATTCAAAAGTTCTAGATACAGACTCACTAAATTCCTTACTTTTCACAAGATATGACTCAGGATCACCATATACATCTATCTCATGTAGTTCTTTAAATAGTTCACACCATGGATTATTAGTGGCTTCCTTATTACCAGTAAAAGCACTCTCCTTATTACCAGTAGAACCTATAGTGGCACTGAAGTTGGAGAACCAACCCCAGAGAGCACCAAGCCCACTAGGGAAATCCATCCTTACAATTCCATTTCTCTACACCACTTCTGGTACCACAATTTGTATTAGTCAGGGTTCTCTAGAGGACCAGAACCAATAGGATGACTTGTATTAAAAGGGAATTTATTGGATTAGTTTATGACAGCCCAACAACAGCAGATTACAGGCCTGACAGTCAAGGAACCTGGTAGCTGCTTAGTCCATGAGGCTGGAAGCCTCAGCCGTCCCAATCTGGCACTGAAGGCCTGGAGGTGTCCTGGAGAGACACTACTCTTCAGTCCACACTGCTCTTTGGTCCACACTGGAATGCAGCAAAATAGCAAACAGCAAACAGCAAGCAGCAAGCAGCACCAGCAGCCAGGTAGGAGGGGAGGAGAATACCTTTCTTCTCAGAGCTTCTTTTGATAAAGCCTCCCCTCTGACAGGGAGACAGGGACCGCTCACTCTGGGGAAAGGGCTCACCATGGGGGAAGGATTCCTCCTTTAGTTAGTCCTCCCTGGAAGCAACCTCAGAGACCCACTTATGAGGAATGTCTGTGGATTCCTAAACAGATCAAGTTGACACAATCTTAACCATCACATCGTTCAACTCTAGAAATTTTACAATTTAATTTTTATAAAAATATTTTTTTTATTTATTAGAGAGAGAGAGAGAGAATAGGCATGCCAGGGCCTCCAGCCACTGCAAATGAACTCTAGATGCATGGCCCCCCTTGTGCATCTGGCTTACATGGGTCCTCACGAGTCAAACCTGGGGTCCTTTGGCTTTGCAGGTAAGTGCCTTAACTGCTAAGCCATCTCTCCAGTCCACAATTTCATTTTGTTTTATCCACTACTCATTTATTGATTAAAAATGTGTTGTTCAGTCTCCAGGAGCTGGAGTTCCTAGTGCATCTCTTGTTAATTTCTAAATTTACAGCATTGTTGTCTGATATCATGCAGGAAATTAGGTCAACTTTCCTATATATATGGAGGCAGGCTTCATGGTCCAGTATGTGATCCATGGGCTGCTGAGAAGAATGTGTATTCTGTAGATTATGGGTAGAATGTTCTGTAGATGTCCGTTAGATATAGTTCATCTGTGGTGTTGTTGAGCTTTCTTACTTCCCTGTTTATTTTCTATTTGGATGATCTATCTATTGACAATATTGGAATATTGATGTGTTGGCATTTATTTCTGTTTTGTTGTCAAGTATTTTGTTTTATGCATTGTGGTGCATCTGTGTTTGTTACATAAAGATTGATGGTTGTGATATCCTCTTGTTGGATCATTCCCTTGATGAGTAAGAAGTGGCCTTCTTTGTCCTTTTGATTACTTTTGGTTTGAAGTCTATTTTATCCAATATTAGTATAGCTATGCTTGCTTGTCTCTTATTTCCATTTGCTTGGAATATAATTTTCCACCCTTGCACCCTGATTTAAAAATATTTTATTCATTTTTATATATTTATTTGAGAGCAACAGACAGAGAGAGAAAGAGTGAGAGAGAGAGAGAGAGAGAGAGAGAGAGAGAATGGGCATGCCAGGGCCTCCAGCCACTGCAAATGAACTCCAGACACGTGCGCCCCCTTGTGCATCTGGCTAATGTGGGTCCTGGGGAATTGATCCTCGGACTGAGGTCCTTAGGCTTCACAGGCAAGCACTTAACCACTAAACCATCTCTCCAGCCTGAGGTAGGTTTCTTGAAGACAACAGATTGAGGGGTCCATTTTTCTTATCCACCTTGTCAACTTGTGTCTCTTGATGAATGAATTAAGGTCATTAATGTTTAGGGTAATAACTGTAAAAGTTTGATTTAATCCCTGCCATATTGTCATACTTTATGGGGTTTGGTGTTTTCTTGACTTTTGTAGTTTTTTGAGCCTTCTCTAGGTTTGGTTATTGTGGTTTGATTTTTGTAGGCACTTGAGATTGGTTGTTTGACTCTTCTGTGTGGAGAATTCCCTGAAATACTCTCTGTAGACTTGGCTTTGTGTTCATATAGTTTTAGAGCTGACTTTTATCATGGGAAATTTTTTTTCACCCTCTGTTATTAGAGATAATTTTGCTGTGTACAGTAGTTTGGGTTGGTAGCCATAGGTTCTCAGACTTTGCAGTGTTCAATTCCAGGCCCTTCTGGCTTTCAGGGTTTCCATTGAGAAATCTCAGGTAATTCTGATGGAGTTACCTTCATATGTAATGTGTTGTTTCTCTCTTGCTGCTTTTAGGAATTTCTCATTTTTTTGTTGTTTAGAGTTTTAATTATAATATGTCTTGGAGAGTTTCTCCTTTGGTTTAGTCTGTTTGGAGTTCTGTTAGCTTATTGTATCTTGATGGGACTCTCTTTTGAGATGGCAAAAAAGTTTTCTTCAGTAATTTTGTTGAATAAGTTCTCCATGCCTTTGGTCTGAATTTTTTCCCCTTCTGCTATACCCATGATCCAAAGTTGGGATGTTTAAGGGTATCCCATGGTTCCCTCATGTTCTGTTCACAAATTTTTTTAAACTTGTTCAAGTTTCTGGACTCATGAACTGTTTCTTCTGTCTTGTCTTCAAGTTCTGACATTCTGTCATCCACATATCTGACTCTGTTCTTGAGGACTTCTAGAGAGGTTTGGACTTGTTCAATTTGGTTTTCAGATTCATCCCTATCACTGCAAATTTCATAATTTCATTTTTATTTACCACTGAATAGAACTCCATTGGGTAAATGTACCACATCTTTATTATCCATTCATCTATTGAGGGACATCTAGGCTGGTTACATTTCCTAGCTATGATGAATAGAGTAGCAATAAACATAGTTGTGCAAGTAACTCTAAGGTAGTGAGAAAAGTCATTAGGATATATGCCTAGGAGTGCTATAACTGGTTCACATAGTAAATCTAATTTTAGCTGTCTCAAAAACCACCACACTGATTTCTACAATGGCTGTACCAGATTACATCCCCACCAACAGTATAGAAGGGTTCCCCTTTCTCTGCATCCTCACTAACATTTATTGTCATTTGTTTTCTTGATGATAGCCATTCTGACAGGAGAGAGCTGGAATGTCAAAGTAGACTTAGTTTGCATTTCCCTGATGGCTAAGGATGTGGAACACTTTTTTAGATGTTTATATGCCATCTGTATTTCTTCCTTTGAAGAACTGTTATTTTTTATTTGGGTTGTTTGATTTCTTATTGTTTAGCTTTTTGAGTTGTCTATTTTGGATATTAATCCCCAGTCAGATGTATAGCTAGCAAAGATTTTCTCCCACTCTGTATGTTGTCTCTTTGCTCTATTCACAGTGTCCTTTGCTGTTCAAAAGCTTTGTAATTTCATGAGATCCCAGTGGTTGGTTGGTGGTTTTATTTTCTGAGCAATTGGGGTTATATTCAGAAAGTCATTGCCTATGCCAATATATTGAAGGGTTTCCCCTACCTTTTCCTCTAGCAATTTCAGAGTTTCAGGTCTGATATTAAGCTCCCTTATCCACTTGAACTTTATCTTGTGCATGGAGAAAGACAAGGATCTATTTTCATCTTTCTACATATAGATATCCAATTTTCCCATCACCACTTGTTGAAGAGGCTATCTTTTCTCCAATAAATATTTTTGGCATTTTTGTCCAAAATCAGATGGCTGTAGCTGCCTGGATTAACATTTGGGTCCTCTATTCTGTTCCATTGATCTACGTGTCTGACTTTGTGCCAATACCATGCTATTTTTGTTACTATGGCTGTGTAATATAGCTTAAAATCGGGTATGGTGATACCAACAGCCTTATTTTTGTTGCTCAAAATTGTTTTGGCTACTCAAGGTTTTTTGTGCTTCCAAATGAATTTTAGGATTTTTTTTTCTATTTCTGTGAAGAATGACATTGGAATTTTAAGGGGGATTGCACTAAATGTGTAGATTGTTTTTGGTATGATTGACATTTTCACAATATTGATTCTTCCAATCCAAGAATATGGGATGTCTTTCTATTTCCTTGATTATTCCAAGGTACTTTACTTTTTTTTTTTTTTTAGGCAATTCTGAATGGGAGAGATTCCCTCATTTCATCCTCCACATATTTGTTGTTAATATATAGGAAAGATACTGATTTCTGTGTATTTATTTTGTATCCTGCTATGTTGCTAAAAGTGTTTATCAGTTCTAACAGGTTGCTGGTAGAGTTTTTAGGGTCTTTTGTGTATAGAATCATATCATCTGAAAATAATGATAATTTGATCTCTTCCTTTCCAATTTGTATCCCTTTTATGAGTGTCTCTTGCTTTATTTCTATAGCTAAGACTTCCAGTACTATATTAAATAAAAAAGTGGCAAAGTGTTTTGTTCCTGAATTTAGTGGAAAAGAATCAAGTTTTTTGCCATTTAATATTATGTTGGATGTAGGTTTGTCATAAATAGCTTTTATTATGCTGAGGTATGTTCCTTCTATTTCCAGTTTCTTTAATACTTTTACTATGAAAGAATGTTGGATTTTGTTGAATGTCTTTTCAGCATCTAATGAGATGATCATGTGATTTTTGTCCTTCAGGCCATTTATATGATGCATTACATTTATTTATTTGTGTACGTTGAACCATCCCTGCATCCCTGGGATAAAGCCAACTTGGTCAGGGTGAATAATCTTTTTTGATATATTCTTGTATTCTATTTGCCAATATTTTGTTCAGAATTTTTTCATCTATGTTCATGAAGGAGACTGGTCTGTAATTTTCTTTATTTATTCTGTCTTTGTCTGGCTTTTGTATGAGGGTGATGCTGGCTTCATAGGAGGAGGTCAGTAAAACTCCTTCCTTTTCTATTTTATGGAAAAGTTTGAGAAGCTGTGGTGTTAGTTCTTCCATGAAGGTCTGGTAAAATTCACCAGTGAATCCATCTGGGCCTGGGCTGTTTTTAGGTGGGAGACTTTTTAAAACTGCTTGGATCTTTATACTTGTTATAGACCTATTTAAGTGGTTTATCTCATCTTGATTTAATTTTGGTAGGTCATATGAATCAAGGAAATCATCCATTTTTTTCAGATTTTCAAACTTAGAGGCATATATATATATTTAAAGTATGTCCTTATAATTGTCTGAATTTCTTTGGTATCTGTTGTAATGGTGCCTTTTTCATCTCTAATTTTATTAATTTTTGTCCCTTCTCTCTTTCTTCTGGTTAGATTTGCTAAGGGCTTATCAATCTTGTTTATCCTTTCAAAGAACTAACTCTTTGTTTCATTGATTCTTTGGATTTTTTTGTTATTGTTGTTGTTTGTTTATTTCTATTTCATTAATTTCTGCCCAAATCTTTATTATTTCGTCTTATCTACTGATTTTTGGTTTGCCTTCTTCTTGTTTTTCCAAGGTCTTAAGGTGAAGCATTAAATTGCTTATTTGTGAACTCTCTAATTTCTTAATATAGGTACTTAGAGCCTTAGAGCTATAAATTTCCCTCTTAGGACTGCCTTCATTGTGTCCTAAAGGGTTTGGTATGTTGTATTATTATCATCATTTGATTCTATGAATTTATTGATTTCCTTTTTTATTTCTTCAATGGTGCACTGTTTAGTCTTCATGAATTTCTGTATGCTCTGTAGATTTTCTTGTTGCTGATTTGCAGTTTAATCCCATTGTGGACAGTTAGAGTACAAGGGATTATTTCAATTTTCCTATAATTGTGGAGATTTGCTTTGTGTCCTAATACATGGTCTATTTTAGAGAATGTTCCATGTGCTGCTGAGAAAAATGTACATATACTGCAGCATTTGAATGGAATGTTCTGTAGATATCTGTTAGGTCCATTTGTTCAATGACATAATTTAATTCAGATGTCTCTGTGTTTCTTTTTTGCCAGGATGACCTGTCAATGGATGAGAGTGGGGTATTGAAGTCACCCACTACAATTGTGTTTGATGTTATCTGTGACCTTAATTCTAATACTGTTTTGATGAAATTGGGAGCCCCCATGTTAGGTGCATATATGTTTAGGATCATAATGTCCTCCTGTTGGAATGTTCCTTTAATCAGTATAAAATGACCTTATTTACTTTTCCTCACTAATGTTGGTTTGAAGTCTATCCTGTCAGCTGGCCTGGAATCCACTATTTTGTCTCAGGGTGGCCTTGAACTGATGGCAATACTCCTACACCTACCTCCCAAGCACTGGGATTAAAGGCATGTGCTTCCATGCCCGGTGACAGTGTCTATCTTTTATTGAGAGATGAGTTTTCTGGAGACAACAAGTGGCAGGATCCTGCCTTTTAATGCAGTCTGCAAGCCTGTGTCTTTTGGATGGTGCATTGAGGTCATGATATTAAGAGTTATTATTGAAAGGTATGCATTTATTCTCACCATTCCTCTTATTTTGTAGTGTTTCCTGTTTTCCCTTTACTTGTTTGTTTTAACTGTTATTTGAGTGTGATTTGTTTTATCCTATTTCCTCCTGTGTGTGTTTTGCTTTCTCTTTGGCATTAAGAAATACTTCATGTATTTTCTGTAGAGCTAGTTTAGTTGTCATAAATTCCTTTAGCTTGTTTTTGTTGTGGAATGTCCTTATTTTTCCACTAATTTGGATAGATAGCTTTGCAGGAAAATGTAATTTTCGTGGACAGTTGTTATCTCTCAGAACTTGGAATACATCATTCCAAACCCTTTTGGCTTTTAAAGTAGGTGTTGCATAATCTGCAGTTAATCTGATGGGCTTGCCTTTGTAGGTGACAAGCTTTTTCTCTATCACTGCTTTCAATATATTTTCTTTGGTTTGCATGTTTAGTAGTTTAACAATGTTATAACATGGCCAGGAGAGGTCCTTTCCAGGTTTAGTCTGTTTGGTGTTCTAAATGCTTCCTTTATATCTGCATTGGCATTTCTTTCACAAATTTAGAGTAATTTTTCCTCTATAATTTGGTTTAAAATGCCTACTATGCCTTTGGAGTGAAATTCTTCTCCCTGACTCTACTATACCCTGAATTCTTATGTTTGATCTTTTCATAGTGTCCTGAATATCTTGAAATTCCCATTTGCACCTGCCTAATTAGCTTGTCTTTCTCTTTTTTGGACTGTATTAAGTCTGCCACCTGGTCTTCTAGTTCAGATATTCTGTTCTCTCCTTCATCCATTCTACTGGTGAGACTTTCCAGAGTTTTTTATTTCACTGACTGTATTATTCAGGGCTAGGATTTCAGCCTGGTTTTTCTTCAGTATTTCTATTTCCTTACTCTTATCTTTTCTTTATTTATTTTATTTTTTATTTTTTCTCAATTTTTTAAAACATTTTCCATGATTATAAAAAATATCCCCTGGTAATACCCTCCCTCCCCCACCCCTTTCCCCCTTTGAAATTCCATTCTGCATCATATACCCTCCCCATCTCAATCAATCTCTCTTCCATTTTGATGTCATGATCTTTCCGTCCTCTTATGATGGTCTTGAGTAGGTAGTGTCAGGCACTATGAGGTCATGGATATCCAGGCCATTCTATGTCTGGACGGAGCATGTTGTAAGGAGTCCTATCCTTCCTTTGGCTCTCACATTCTTTCCGCCACCTCTTCCGCATTACACCCTGAGCCTTGGAAGGTGTGATTGAGATGTTACTCAGTACTCTAGTCACTTCTTTCCAGCACCGTGATACCTTCTGAGACATCCCAAGGTCACTGCCATCTGAAAAGAGAAGATTCTCTACCCAAAGTGAGAGTAGCATTAATATAAGGGTATGAATATTAAGATAAGTGCTTACTGGGAAGTTTGATAAGCACAGTATATACACTTATCCAGACATCAGCAGATGTTACACCCCTAGGGCTCATGACTACCCCTGTTTTAAGTTTTCAGTATCAGGTTTGTATTCCCTCCCATGGAGCAGGCCTCCAGTTCAATCAGAGGGCAGCTGGTTTCCACCATGATAGACATGCCACTATTGCACCCGTTAGCTCATTTGGCCTGGCTGGCTAATTATAAGGCTTGCAGTGCCCACTGTTGAGTATCTTCATTGGTGATTTCTCTTTCTCCCATTGAACTGCATGTAGAATGGCTTCTTCCAGCTTTCTCTCAGCTGGTCTACATGGAGGAGGTTATCAGCTCAGTTCCAGCAGGATTTCTCAGTGGCCTTGCAGCCCATATATGTGCAGTCTTCAGCAATAGGGTCTTACCATTGAGTCCTGGTGGGAAACCAAGGGCCTCGGCAATGGCCTATAATGTTTTGGGGGCATCAGGGACCACCCTGGGCAACAACTCACTGGAAGGTATCCATCGCTGGCACTGAAAATTTTCTAGCAACGATCTATGGATCCTGAGTGTTCCATTGTCCAAAACTGGAGGATTCCATATGATTTATTTATATCCTCTTATATTTTGATTATCCCTCCCTCCACCTTTCCTTTACTCAATCTCCCCTGACCTCACTTTGGGCCTTTTCAACCCCATTAATCTATTCTTCTACTTACATATATACAATACCAACTGCTGGAGCCTGCCAGCTGAAAGGTTTTGAGCCTGATGGGGAGTCAGGATTAAAGAAAGACAGGAGAAAGAATAAAAGCAAGGACTCCATTCCAGGACTGAATCAAGGACTGAAGCATGGTTTATTTCACAGCATTCCTTTTTATATCTTGTTACAAACAGTTTTCCCATGGACAAAAATTTCATGAGCTTCACACAAGTTTCTATCAAAAACTCCTTCCTGTTATAGAGTTTTTGCACTTCAATCACTTCTCAGTACAAAAGACTATTAAGGCCAGCCAAATGGCTTCCAACACTGAATATACATAATCTTGCTTACATGTAGGTGCTAAAGTCTTGCTGCCAAAAAGCCCATAGATATGGATAAAAGGCCAGTCAAACGGCTTCTGACACTGAATATACATAATCTTGCTTACATGTAGGTGCTATAGTTTTGCTAAAGTCTTGCTGCCAAAGGCCCAGAGCTATGGATACAAGTCCAGCCAAATGGCCTGGACAACCAGCCTATTAAGTACCCTCCTCCCTTCCCTTCTCTTCCCTTTGTATCTCTTTTTTAGCTTGCTGGCCTCTGCTACTGAGTTTTTTCCTTCTCACACAGAAGCCCAGTCATCTGTAGCAAGGATCCACATATGAGTGAGAACATGCGACGCTTGGCTTTCTGAGCCCAATCGTTATTCTGTGGTTCTATTGCCTGAGCAATTGGGGTTGTATTCAGAAAGTCTTTGCCAAGACCAATATGTTGAAGGGTTTCCCCTACTTTTTCCTCTAGCAGTTTTAGAGTTTCCGGTCTGATGTTAAGGTCTTTAATCCATTTGGACTTAATTCTTGTGCATGGAGAGAGAGAAGAATCTATTTTCATCCTTCTACAGATATATATCCAGTTTTCCGAACACCATTTGCTGAAGAGGCTGTCTTTTCTCCAATGAGTATTTTTGGCATTTTTATTGAATATCAGGTGGCTATAGCTACCTGGACTTACATCTAGGTCCGCTATTATGTTCCATTGATCTATATGTCTGCTTTTGTGCCAGCACCATGCTCTTTTTGATACTATGGCTCTGTAGGACAGGTTAAAATCAGGTATGGTGATACCACCAGCCTTATTTTTCTTGCTCAATATTATTTTACATATTCGAGGTTTTTTATGATTCCGCATGAATTTTTAGGTTGTTTTTTCTATTTCCATGAAGAATGCTGTTGGAATTTTGATGGGGATTGCATTAAATGTGTAGATTGCTTTTGATAAGATTGCCATTTTCACAATATTGATTCTTCCAATCCAGGAACAAGGGATGTTTTTCCACTTCCTAGCTTCTTCTGCAATTTTGCGCTTGGGTGTTTTAGTTTTCATTGTAGAGATCCTTTACTTCCTTGGTTAGGTTTATTCCAAGGTACTTTATTTTCTTTGATGCAATTGTGAATGGGAGTGATTCTCTGATTTCATCCTCTGTGTGTTTGTTGTTAGCATATATGAAGGCTACTGATTTCTGTGTATTTATTTTCTATCCTGCTACATGGCTGTAGGTGTTTATCAGCTCTAACAGTTTGCTAGTAGAGTCTTTAGGGTCCTTTATGTATAGAATCATGTCATCTGCAAATAATGATAACTTTATCTCTTTCTTTCCATTTTGTATCCCTTTTATGCATGTCTCTTGCCTTATTGCTATGGCTAAGACATCCAGAACTATATTAAATAAAATGGGGACAGTGGACAACCTTAGCTTGTTCCTGATTTTAGTGGAAAAGCTTCCAGTTTTTCCCCATTTAGTAATATGTTGGCTGTAGGCTTGTCATAAGTAGCCTTTATTATATTGAGATATGTTCCTTCCATTCCAAGTCTCTGCAGGACTTATATCATGAAGGGATGTTGGATTTTGTCAAATGTTTTCTCTGCATCTAACAAGATGATCATGTGATTTTTGTCCTTCAATCCATTTATATAATATATTACATTTATTGATTTGCATATATTTAAAAATCCCTGCATCTCTGGGATAAAGCCTACTTGGTCAGGGTGAATGATCTTTCTGATATATTCTTGTGTTCTGTTTGCCAATATTTTGTTGAGAATTTTTGCATCTATGTTCATGAGGGAGATTGGCCTGTAATTTTCTTTTTTTGTTCTATCTTTCCCTGGGTTTGGTATCAGGGAGATGCTGGCTTCATAGAAGGAGTTTGGTAGGAATCCTTCTTTTTCTATTTTATGGAAAAGCTTAAGAAGCAATGGTGTTAGCTCTTCATTGAAGGTCTGGAAAAATTCACCAGTGACTCCATCTGGGCCTGGGCTTTTTTTAGTTGGGAGATTTTTGATAACTGTTCAGATCTCCATGCTTGTTATACGTCTATTTAAGTGATTAATTTCATCTTATTTAATTTAGGTAGGACATATAAATCAAGAAATCATCCATTCTTTCAGATTTTCATACTTCGTGGTGTATATGCTTTTATAGTATGTCCCTATGATTTTTCAAATTTCTCTGGCATCTGTTGTGATGTTACCTTTTTCATCTCTAATTTTATTAATTTCTGTCTCTTCTCTCTTTCCGTTGGTCAGGTTTGCTAAGGGTTTATCAATCTTGTTTATCCTTTCAAAGAACCAACACTTTGTTTCATTGATTCTTTGCATTGTGTTTTTTTGGTTTCTATTTAATTAATTTCTGCCCCAATCTTTACTATTTCTTGCCATCTACTGATTTCGGTTTCCCTTGTTCTTCTTTTTCCAAGGATTTAAGGTGAAGCATTAGGTCATTTACTTGCAACCTTTCTAATTTCTTAATATAGGCACTTAAAGCTATAACTTTCCCTCTTAGAACTGTCTTCATTGTTTCCCAGAGATTTTGGTATGTTGTGATCTCATTATCATTTGACTATAAATTTTTTGATTTCCTTCTTGATTTCTTCATTGACCCATTCATCACTGAGTAGTGTGTTGTTTAATTTCCATGATTTTTGTGTATGCCTTTCTTGCAATTGATTTGCAGTTTGATTCCATTTTGGTCAGATAGAATCCAAGAAATTATTTCAATTTTCCTGTATTTGTTAAGATTTGCTTTGTGTCCTTATATATGGTCTATTTTAGAGAATGTTCCATGTGCTTCTGAAAAGAATGTATATTCTGCAGCATTTGGATGAAATGTCCTGTATATATCTGTCAGGTCCATTGCTTCTATGACCTCATTTAGTCCAGATGCCTCTTTGTTATTTTTCCCAAATGACCTGTCAATTGATGAGAGTGGGGTGTTGAAGTCACCCTCTACCACTGTGTTTGGTGTTATCTGTGACCTTAATTTTAATAGCATTTGTTTGATAAATTTGGGGGCCTGCATATTAGGTGCATATATATTTAGGAGTGTAATAGCCTCCTGTTGGATGGTGCCTTTAATCAATATAAAGTGGCCTTCCTTATCTTTCTTAACTAATGTTGGACTGAAGTCTACCTTGTCATATATTAGGATAGCATCCCCTGCTTGTTTTCAAGGTCCATTTGCTTGAAACACCATTTTCCAACCTTTCACCCTAAGATAGTGTCCATCCTTTGTAGAAAGGTGGGTTTCTTGGAGGCAACAAATTAAAATACTACTTTTTAAGCCAGTCTGCTAACCTATGTCTTTTGGTTGGGGCATTGAGACCGTTGATATTAAGAGATATTATTCAAAGGTGTGTATTCATTGTTGCAATTTTTTTGTAGTTCTTCAGGTTGTACCTTTGCTCTCTTGTGTTAACTAGTACTTGAGTATTGTTTTTTTTTTCCTGGTTCCTTATATGTGTGCTTTTCTTTTTCTTCAGCATGGAGGATTGTTTCAAGTATTTTCTGTAGAGCTGGTTTTGTCTTCAGATACTCCTTTAGCCTGCTTTTGTCATGGAATGTCCTTATTTCTCCATCTATTTGAGTGGATAGTTTTGCAGGATAAAGTAACCTTGGTTGACAGTTGTTATCTTTCAGAATTTGGAATACATCACTCAAAGCCCTTCTGGCTTTGAAAGTTTGTGTTGAGTAATCTTCTGTGATCTTGATGTCTTTTCCTGTGGCTCAAGCCAAGCCCGGTGGCTGGCTAGCACACCACCGCTGAGGCGTGTGCCCCGCTGGAGCAGCTTCTGGTGGCCCGAGAGGGCTCTGGATCCTCTGGATCTCTCCTACTTCTCTGCTGCTGTTTCAATTTCCTATACACCTCACTTTTTAGTAAAAGTGTTTATTTTTCTGGGGTTTTTTTTGGCTTTTTCCCCCCTAGGCTGCTTTGTTATGGTACCTACACCACCATCTTAACTGTCCTTACTCATATCTTATAATGACCTCCTTTATTAAGCTGGTTTCCTATGTTCTTTTTCAGTTTGTTTTCTTCTTTAATTCCTTTGTTGTCTTCTTTGGCTCCTTTCATTTCTTCTTTGATTCTTTGAGTATAGATACCATCAATTTTTTTTTGAATTTTTTTGTCAGGCATTTCATCTAAAACAGTCTCTCTCATTGGTGATCATTTCTGATGGATTTATAATTTTTGGTGGGACTGTATTGTCTTGATTCTTTGAATTTCCTGTATTATAATGTAGTGACTTTTGCATCCTGAATTGATTTGATGCTTGGCTTTTCTACTTATCTGCAATGTTCTTATATGTGGCAATCCACCTTTATATACTTTCAGAATATGAGTTTAAGGTGCCAGGTGTAGCTCTTGTACCCCAATCCACAGAAGTAATCCTAGTTATTGAGGTTGCCTGCTAAGCAAATATTCTAGTAGACTGGGTGGAACAATTTACTGCAAAATTCTAAACTTCAACTGAGCAATATACACATTCAATAAAAAACAGCACAAAGTATGCAACTGTGGGGATTAAAACAAACACGTAGTCTTATAAAGCCAAAATCCCTAAGGGTGTGTGTTATTCTACACCCTTAATCTTGTCAGCTGGGAGGTAGAGATTTCTGTTCTGAATTGGGTTCCAGGTCAGCCTGGATCTGGATCAGACCCTGCCCCCAATAATGACAGAAGCAAAAGACAAAGGCCCCATAAATATTAAAGCATCAAAGGTAACAATATTCAACTGCCGAATACAGGTTATTTGAAAATGGTAAAGCCAACCAAGAATATATAACCCTTAACCTGCCCTGTCATGGAAAGAGAGATTAGCTCTTCCAATGCATGCCTATATCACTGTTTTCTTTTTCTTTTTCTTTTTTCTTTCTTTCTTTCTTTCTTTTTTTTTTTTTTTTTTTTTTTTTTTTTTTTTTTTTTTTTTGTCAGTCAGCCTTGTTACCTTTTGGGGTGGCTTCCAATCTCACCAATGCTGAGTGACCACCTCGATCCTTCCATGTTGTGCTGCAGGGCTGGAGCTCTGATCAGGTGTGCTGGCTGTGCTGCCACTGGGGGCTGAATGCCAGAGGTTCATGGTTGTGATGGTGGGGGATGGGAGAGTTCAGTCTTCTGGAGTTGCTCATGCAGTTCCACCTGTACCCCTTTCAGTAGCTCCTTAGTTGATCTTCAGATTTCTTAACTTTCTAAGAAGGTTGATGAAGTTGAAAAATCCCCTTGTTTGGTCTCTGCTGCTGCCACTGTTTGGCATGCCTGGTGGGGCAGTGCCAGGCGGGTGCATGGATCAGTGGGCCACAAGTGCTGCAGTGGGATTCTGGCCATTTTCTTCTTTTCTGGTGGATCTTGGTCTCTCTGGCTTCACTGCTATTTCTAAGAGTAACCTATACTCCTTCACTTTTCAGAAGAAGAGTATGTTTTGCTTAAATCCCTCCCTAGGCTAGTTTGATGTGGCTTCTATGCAACCATCTTATTCAGAAGTGTCATCACTGCTCTTCAACATAGTACCAGAAGTCCAGCCCATGCAATAAGACAGGAAAAAGACATTAAAGGTATACAAATTGTAAAGGAAGAAGTCAAATTAGCCCTAGTTGCAGATGACATGATCCTATACATAAGCGACCTGAAAGACTCCACCTCAAAACTTCTAAAGGTGATTAACTCTTTCAGCAAAGTGGCAGGATACAAAATCAACACACAAAATCAGTAGCCTTTCTATAGGCAAAGGACAAATATACAGATAAATAAATAAGTGAAGCTGTCCCATTTAATCAGTGAGGTTGTCCCATTTTCAGTAGCTGCAAAAAGAAAATTAAGTATCTGGAAATAACACTAACTGAGGATGTGTAGGAGCTATACAATGAAACATAAAATCACTCAAGGAAGAAATTGTGGAGGACTTGAGAAAATGGAGAGACCTTCCATGCTCCTGGATAGGTAGAAGGTAGAATTAATACTGTGAAAATGGAAATTCTACCAAAAGCAATATACAGACTTAATGCAGTAACAATAAAAATTCTTCACAGAGATAGAAAAAAATGATCTCAAAACTCATATATAATGACAGTAGGCCTCAGATATCCAAGCATACCCTCAGTAAAAGAAACACCTCTAGAGGTGTCACCACATCCAGTCTAAAGTTATACTACAAATCCATAGTAACAAAAACAGCATGCTACTGGCATAAAAACAAACATATAGACAAATGGAACAGAATTGAAGACCTGACCCTTAGGTCAAGTAACTATAGCTACTTGCATCTTCAACAAATGGTGCTGCACAAATTGAATAACCACATGTAGAAAAATGAAACTAGACCTACTCACCATACACAAAATCAACTCCAAATGTATTAAAGACCTCAAGGTAAGACCTGGAACTCTCAAGCCACTGGAAGAAAAATTAGAAGGAACTCTCCATGATATAGGCATGGGAAAAGACTTTCTGAACAATACCACAATAGCCCAGCAAATTAAATAATCACTTAACCAGTGAGACCTCATGAAGTTAAATAGCTTTTGCATAAATAAACATATCATAACCAGAGCCAATAGATTACCCACAGAATGGGAGAAAATCTTCACCATCTATACCACAGACAGATGTCTAATATCTAGAATCTACAAAGAACTCAAAAAGCTAAACAATAAAAAATCACTCAAAAAATGGGTCAGAGAACTGAATAGGGAGTTTTCAGAGGACGAAATACAAATGGCTAATACACTCTTAAGGAAATGTTCAATATCCTCAACCAGTAGGGAAATCCAAATTGAAACAATTGTGAGATTCTGATTTACCTCAATCAGTATGGCAATCATTAAAAAATCAAATGACAATAAAAGTTAGCAATGATGTGGGGAAATAGGAACCCTCATTCACTATAGGTGGAAATGTTAATTTGTGCAATCACTATGGAAATCAATACAGGGACTCTAGAAAAAGATAAAAACAGAATGACCAACAAACTCAGTTATGCCCCTATTAGGCATCTAACCTAAAAGCTGCATGCTTCACTGCAGAGATATTTGCTCAACCATGTTTATAGGTACTCAATCTACCCTAAAAGCTGCATGCTTCGCTGCAGAGATATTTGCTCAAACATGTTTATAGGTACTCAATTCATAATAGATTAGAACTCTAATCAACCTAGGAGCCCATCATTGTATGAATGGATAATGAAGATATGGTACATTTACACAATGGAGCTCAGCTATAAGAAAAAATTGATACAATGAAATTTGTAGGAAAATGGATGCACTTGGAACAGATCATACTCAGCAAGCTCACACAATCACAGAAAGACAAACACCACATGTTCTCACTCATCTGTGGTTCCTAACCTGGAGCAGCTTCAGTTGCTGACATACCTGACAGGCAATTAGAGGCTCAGACAATAGGAATCCAATGTTTGTGGGGGAGGGGAAGGCAGTTTAGAGAGAAATAAACACAAAACTAAATCCAAAGTAAACTGGTACCATAGAAAATCATAGAAATTTGAAGATAGACAAAAAGATTTAATCTTCAACAGGGTTATGGAGTATGGGGGGTCATCAGGAAAGAAGGGCCCTGGAGAGGGTGGGATGAAGCCTAATCTTAAAACATTTGGCTCTGGCCTGTAGCTCCTAGTACCAGAAATTGGTTGCTACCCACCTTGAGCTGTTGATTTTATGTAAAGACCTATGAGGTCCCCCAAACAAGAAATATGTTTGTCAAAGCACTTGATTACCCATCTAAGGTAAAAGGTAAGACCCTGTTGTTGAACATACCACATACTTCCAACACAGAACACAGAGAAACCTGGAAAACCAGAAGAGAGCCAATAACCAGACAGCCTGTCTAGTGCTGGAAAGTACTACATGAGCTATGAGGGGAAAATATCCAACAATGGTGTGAGCAAGCAGATGTCACAGATACTTAGAAACAACCAGCCTGACGAGATGTACACACCAGTGCAATGGTGGCACACAGCCTTAGTGGGTAACCAAAGGCTTTCTGATTGGCTTAGAGATCCTCAGAGTGGAAAGTAACCCATAGTTGGAACTGGGAACCAGGCCAGAATCCTATGGAGAATAGATTATGGTCTCCAAAGACAAACACCCACTAGTCTTTGGCCAAAAGGGGGGACTGAAAATCTCTAAATTAACAATGCTTATCCTATTTAATTTATGCTGACTTACTTCTCTGTTGGAAAATCTGTTTTTCTTTTTCAGAAGGTAGCAAGGCTCGAGGAGATAAACCACCCATCATATTTCAGCCAACACCCAGGTGAAATCACAGAGGAATTGGTGGGATGAGCAAGAGTGTTGCTTCCATAGTGAATCTGACAATCTGCACCAGGGAGAAGGATACAGAGGCAGAGCATACTCATCACATACCAAAGCAGAAATCCAGAAGCTACTGACAGCTCTTCACTGAGGTAGTCTCAAAACCACCCACCACAGCTAAGGGAATGTTATGAAAGAGGGGGTAGAAAGATTGTAAGAGCCACAGGTAAGGAGGGCATACCCTGAGGCACTCCTCCCCCCACATGACTGACTTCTGCTCTCACAACTTATAACCCAGAGCTCCATGGGGAATACCAGCAACCCCACTAAGGTGGGCCCTCAGTATAATGGGGGTAGGGAGGTGGGAAATGATGGTACCAATACATGGTGTGTCCATAAAGTATATTCATTTTTTAAAAAGTAAAACTATGGGCTGAAGAGATGGCTTAGTGGTTAAGGCACTTGCCTGCAAAGCCAAAGGACTCAGGTTCAACTTCCAGTCAAGATGGTGTCCACCTAACTGTGCCACACCTCCTGGGGAAGGAAAGATGGACACAGATCCTGAGGAGAGAATTAGCCCATGACACCTCACCAGGGCTCCAGCTGGAACCAAGAGTAATTGGGGAAATGAGCAAGAGTGCTGCTTTCTTGGTGAACCTTGTACCAGTACAAGGGTGAAGGAGATAGACACAGAGAACACTCAACTCCTACTAAACCAGATATCCAGAAACACAGAAGTTCCCAAGACCTCACCACTGAAGTATACCTGAAACAAACCCATCATGGCTCAGGGAAACTTGCAAAAGAGGGCAGAAAGATTGTTAGAGCCACATGTTGGGACATTATGCACAGCGACATTGTCTCTTACCCATAACTGATGGCTAACCCCACAATGCACGACTCATATTCCCCAATGAGGAGGGTCCCTGAAGATGGGGGATGACAGGGAGGAGGCTAACAATGGTACCAACCTGGCTGTATACACACTGTGTACATAACTAATAATAATAATAATGGACCCAGGTTTGACTCCCCAGGACCCATGTAACCCAAAGGCACAAGGGGGTGCATATATCTGGAGTTTGTTTGCAGTGGCTGAAGGCCCTGGCATACCCATTCTCTATCTCTCTCTTTCTGTATCTATCTATCTATCTATCTATCTATCTATCTCCCTGCCTATTTCTGTATCTCTCTCTCTTTCTCTCTCTCTCTCTCTCTCTTTCTAATAAATAAATAAAAATAGAATATATTTTAGAAAAAGTAAAAATACAATCAACCATATGGAAGGTGTCTATGTAAGGGAAAATAAAAGTTGGAGAACTGGAAGATTAAAAAAAAAAGAGGACATAACCGGGTGTGGTGGCGCACGCCTTTAATCCCAGCACTCGGGAGGCAGTGGTAGGAGGATCACTGAGAGTTCGAGGCCCCCCTGAGGCTACATAGTTAATTCCAGGTCAGCCTGGACCAGTGTGAGACCCTACCTTGAACCCCCCCCCCCAAAAAAAAAGAGAGGACATGGATCAATGGAAAGAAACAATTGTTTGTCACCATTTTTGTGAAAATTTATTTATTTGCAAGCAGAGAGAAATAAAGAGGAAGAGAAAGAGAGAGAATGAGCATGCCAGGGCCTCTATAGAGCCTCTACAAATGAACTACAGATTCATGAACTACTTTTTGAGGCTTTATGTGGGTACTTGGAAATCGAACCTGGGTCCTAAGTCTTTGCAGGCAAGTGCCTTAACCACTGAGAAATCTCTCCAGCCTCCCTCAAAGCACTTTTTTCTGTTTTGTTTTTTGAGGTAGGGTTTCACTCTTGCCTAGACTGACCCAGAATTCACTATGTAGTCTCAGGGTGGCATCAAACTCACAGTGATCCTCCTACCTCTGCCTCCTAACTGCTGGGATTAACAGCATGTGCCACCCCACCTGACTCTGCATCAAAGCATTTTTAATTTACATTTCCACAATGGCTAAGGATGTTGAATACTTTAAAAAATATTTTCTGGCCATTTGTGTTCCTTTTCTTGAGAATTTTCTGCTCTAATCCCTTAGCTCATTATTTGATGATTGGGTTGTTAGAGGTGTTGTTGTTGTTGTTGTTGTTGTTGTTCATTTTGTTTTGTTTAATCCCTGGAGGCAGGGATTTTGAGCCCAATTTCTTTTCCTTTCCTTCCTATTTCCAGTGTTGAAGATTTAAACTAGGGTATTGTATGTGCTAGCTATATGCTTTACCACTAAATTGCATTCCAGTCCCTTGAGTCCAACTTCTTATTTATTTATTTATTTATTAGAAAGACAGAGAGAATAGGCATGCCAGGGCCTCCAGCCACTACAAACAAACTCTAGATGCATGTACCACCATGTGCATCTGACTTTTGTGGGCACTGGGGATGTGAATCTGGGTCCTTAGGTTTTGCAGGCAAGTTCCTTAACCTCTAACCCATCTCTTCAGCCCTGTTAGAGTTCTTTTTAGTGAGTTTTTTGAGTTCTTTGTCTATTGTGGATATTAATCGTCTGTCAGATGTATGGCTAGAAAAGATTTGAGTCATTTTTTTTTTGCTATGTTTTCACTTAACTGTTTATTTATACAGAAGATTTTTAATCTCATCATGTCCCATTTGTCAATAACTGACCTTATGTCCTACATCTGATTAGAATCCTATTCATAAAGTTCTTACTATATGACTATATCTTAAAGTATTTCCCTAATTCTTCCTTTAGCACCTTCAGAGTTTCAGGTCTGACATTAAGATATTTGAGGACTGGAAAGATTGCTCAGCAGTTAATGTGCTTGCCTGCAAAACCTAAGTGACCAGGTTTGATTCCCCAGACCACACAGCACAGCACATTTTAGGAACTCCATCTAGGCACACTTTGTATATCTTTAGATTGAAATCTCAAGCCCACCTCCACACCTTAAGATCCACCCAGTGACACCACTTCCAGCCAGGTGGCTGCAGATGTTACAGAATATAAACATATATTCAAATATATGTTTTATTAATTTGTAGGTTACATATATTTGAGTATATTTGGGGCCATCTATTCAAACTACCACATTCTGCCTCTGGCCCCCAATAGATCTAAAACCATCACACATTGTAAATTGTACTCGGTTCAATTTCAAAGGTCCTTACAGTCTAGACCAATTTAAGATAGTAAGTCCTATAAAATCAAACAAGTTAAATACTTTCCACATATAAAGGTTCAGAGTAAACATTTTCAACTTGTATAATGCATAGCAAGGAGAGACATAAAACACTGCAAACTCAACCACCATCAAACATCAAACTTTTGCAGTACAAGTTCAATATAACCAGAGACTGACAGTCTCCAGATTTTCCAATTCTGCCCCTCTAGCTGGTCAGAGTAACCAGGGAACACTTCTCCCTTGCAAAATCCTGGTATATCCAAAATGTCTTCCAGTCTTCATGCAAACCATAGCCCGTCTTTCAAACGCTCTTTCAGCCTATCAGGGCATCAGGCCCTGCCTGATGCCATATCTCAGCAGTGGCTCCTGGAACCATGTGCAACTCACAACCACTCCTCGCATTTTTCATGTTTCCAAAACTAATACCAGGTGTGCAGGACACAGACATATTCTTAATTCATGGACAAAATAAATCATAACCTTGAAAAGCAGGTTCCTTCTCCAGTCCACTCTTTCCAAAAGAGTTTGCATTTCTATCATAGTCTTTCCTCAGGCATCCTTTCCATTGTTTTAATATAAAGCAGTTGGACCATCTTCCTTAAGACTGCTAATGTGTTTGACAATAGCAGGTTCAGTCTCAGTGCCTGTAATTTTAACTTGATTGAGGTTTTTCAGCTTAAAAATCTCTCAGTACAATTATCTTTAGCCAAGCACATCAGTCCATTACAAATTTAACCTTGATCAAACTCTCTGGGCCTGGGCAGCAGGACACAGCCAGCCCTTATGCCAGTAGCCCAGTTCCAGCAAAGTCCTCTTTAGTCTTTCCTTCCCATTAGAAAGTTCATAAGCCAAGCCTGAAGTTCAATACTGTCTGCACTTAGCATTCCCAAACTCTCATCAGAATAGTCCATAAAATTTGGCTTACCACTCCAGAAGACATCTTCAGTTGCAAGCACCAAGTCCATGCCCATTCTTTCACTCTCTGTCTGAAATAAATACATAAAATAAATTTAAATAAATAAAATATACTTGAGCTATTTAGGTTGATTTTTGTGCAGGGTGAGATAAAGGTCTAATTTCCTTTTTCAATATATAGATATCCAATCATCACGGAACCATTTGCTGAAGAGGTTGTCTTTTCTCCATCATAGTTAAAAATGAGGGGTTTACATTTATTATTGGAAAGCACTACATGAGCTACTGGGGGAAAGTGGCCAAGAATGTTGTGAGCAAGCAGGGGTCATAGCTACTAAAAAGTAACCCACCTGATAAGAAGACATACACACCTGTGCAATGGTGGCACACATCCTTGGTGTGTAACCAGTAGCTTTTGGATTGGCTAACAGATCTTCTCAGTGGAAAGAAACCCATGGCTGGAACTAGGAACCAGGTCAGAATCCCATGGAGACCAAGATTATGGCCTCCAATGGCAAGGTCCCACTAGTATTTGGCCAAAAGAGGGGCTACAATCCCTCAAAACTTCTCTAAATTAACAATGCTTATCCCATTGAACTATGCTGACTTCATTCTCTAATGGAGAATCTGTTCTTTTTCAGAAGGGAGCAAGACCTGAGGAGATAAACCACTCCCTCTCACTTCAGCCAATTCCCAGGTGAAACCACAGAGGACTTGGTGAGATGAACAAGAGTGCTGCTTCCATGGCAAGCCTGACAATCTGTACCAGGGTGAAGGACACAGCACTGAGGATACTCAACACTTACCAAACCAGAAATCCTGAAGCTCCTGAGAGCTTAACAATGAAGTAGACTTAAAACGCACCAACCGAGGCTCAGGGAAGTTTACAGAAGAGGGTGAAGAAAGATTTGAAGAGCCACAGGTCAGGAGGGCATACCCAGAAGTATTCCCTCCAGCAATGACTGACTTCTGCTCTCACAACTCCTAACCCACAACCCATGGGTAATACCAACAAACCCACTGACCCAGATTAGGGCCAGGGAGGAGGCAAATTATGGAACCAATATATGATGTGTCCATATAAAGCCTCACAGTGATCCTCCTACCTCTGCCTTGCCAGCAAGCTCATCTCTTTTTTTTTCCTTTTTTCTTGAGGAAAGCCCAACATACTGGCCTTTTTTAAATGAGAGAGAGAGAGAGAGAGAGAGAGAGAGAGAGAGAGAGAGAGAGAAAGGGAAAGTTGGCATGCCAGGGCCTCCAGCCAATGCAATTGAACTCCAGATGCGTGTGCCCCATTGTGCACATATGTAACATTGCACACTAGCATCACTGTGAATCTGGCTTATGTGGGACCTGGAGAGTCTTTAGGATCTCCAGGCCAGCATATTTTTTTTTTATTTGATTGAGAGAGAGAGAGAGAATGGGCACACCAGGGTCTTCAGCTGCTGTAAACAAACTCCAGACACATGTGCCATCATGTGCCATCTTGTGCATCTGGATTATGTGGGTCCTGGGGAATTGAACCTGGGTCTTTTGGCTTCACAGGCAAATGCCTTAACTGCAAAGCCATCTCTCCAGCCCCAGCCAGCATTTTTTTTTTTTTGAGGTAGGGTCTCACTCTAGCTCAGGCTGACCTGGAATTCACTAGGTAGTCTCAGGGTGACCTTGAACCCATGGTGATCCTCCTAACTCTGCCTCCCAAGTGCTGGGATGAAAGGCATGTGCCACCATGCCTGGCTGCTGAGCATATTCTTAACAATAATAAAAATAAAGGATGTAAGTGTAAGGTTCAGGAGCGACCAAGATCATGGAGAGCACTCTGAGGCAAAGATGGATGTTTTTATTCAGGGTAAAACACGAACTGCCAGCACTGACTCTTAAGAGTGGAGCAGTCATCTTGGGATTACAGATAGTGGGCTTTATAGGCTCTTTAGTTGGGGGAAGGTGAGGAAGGGAAGGGATTTTTGTTGTTGTTGTTGTTGGGGCAGTAAATCTCTGTTCTTTACATTAGCCATAGGGTGAGACCAGACGTGACCGGGTGAGAGATAAGGGGCAGTAAATCTAGACTTGGAGCCTTGTTAGGCAGGGTAGAGATAATAGCTGGGCAATTTCTTGAGGAATGTGGATGATTCACTTTGCCCTCCTGCTGTAACTCCATTTTGTCCTGACCTAACAGTAAGGGCCACAGAATGGGCAGGAAGACTGTGGACACTATGCTCCCAATCCCAATAGTGCTCTGATCATTGTCATTGCCATCACAAGACCTGCACAGTTCTGAGCTCATCAACACCTTGACATGGAGGATGGAGGAAGACAAGAGAATGACACATCAGAACAGGGGATAAGTTACTTGCAAAGAGGAGAGTGCTTAGTGGAATTAGGGTGGCAGATAAGAAGACAAAAAAGGGCAATGGGATGAGGATAAGTTCATGTACAAAAGTTTTCAGTAAAAATGTTCTTTAAAAATGAGGGCTTTAAATAAGACAGGAGAAGGAAATAAAAGGGATACAATTTGGAAAGGAAGAAGTTAAGTTAGCTTTATTTGCTGATGACATGATTATATATGTAAGAGACCCGAGAGACTCCATCCCAAAACTCCTGAAGGTGATTAACTCCTATAGCAAAGTAGCAGGATACAAAATCAATGCACAAAAATCAGTAGCCTTCCTTTATGCAAACGACAAAGATACAGAGAAAGAAATAAGGGACATAGTCCCATTTTCAATTGCAACAAAAAAAATAAAATACCTTGGAATAACGTTAATCAAGGAAGTGAAAGATCTATACAACGAAAATATAAAAACACTCAAAAAAGAAATTAAGGCCGACTTCAGAAAATGGAAAGACCTCCCATGTTCCTGGATAGGCAGAATTAACATTGTGAAGATGACAATCCTACCAAAGGCAATATACAGATTTAATGCAATTCCAAATAAAATCCCTACAGTGTTCTTCACAGAGATAGAAAAAATGATCTCAAATTTCATATGGAAAGGCAGAAGGCCTCGCATTTCCAAACATATCCTCAACAAAAGAAATACCTCTAGAGGCATCACCATACCTGATCTAAAGCTTTATTACAAAGCCATAGTAATAAAAACAGCATGGTACTGGCATAAAAACAGGAGTATAGATCAATGGAATAGACTTGATGACCAGGACTTTGGGTCAAGCAACTATAGCTACTTGATATTCGATAAAGGCCCAAACATTATAGGCTGGAAAAAAGACAGCACCTTCAACAAATGGTGCTGGACAAACTGGATAACCATATGCAGGAAACTGAAACTTGATCCACACATTTCACCTTGCACTACACTCAAGTCCAAATGGATCAAAGACCTCAATATAAGACCAGAAACTCGTATACTACTGGAAGAAAATTTAGGAAGTACTTTCCATGATATAGGAATGGAAAAAGACTTCCTGAACAAAACCCCAGTAGCTCACGATCTTAAACAACTACTCAACCAATGGGATCACATGAAGCTGAAGAGTTTCTTTACAGACAAGCATACAATAAGCAAAGCCAATAGATTACCCACAGAATGGGAGAAAATATTTGCAGGTTATCCAACTGATAGAGGCCTAATCTCTAGATTCTACAAAGAACTCAAAAATCTAAACAGTAAGAAGTCAAACACCCCACTCACAAAATGGGGCAAAGAGCTGAACAGGCAGTTTACAGAGGAAGAAATAGAAATGGCAAACATACACTTAAGAAAATGTTCATCATCCCTAATCATCAGAGAAGGGCAAATTAAAACAACTATGAGATTCCACCTTACCCCAATAAGGATAGCAAACATCAAAAAATCAAATAAAAATAAATGCTGGCGAGGATGTGGAGAAGTAGGAACACTCATCCACTGTAGGTGGGAATGTAGGATGGTACAACCACTTTGGAAGGCAATATGGAGACTTCTGAAAAAGCTGAGTACAGAGATACCAACAGACCCAGTTATTCCCTTACTGGGCATCTACCCTAAAACCTTCAAACCACAGGCTAGAGAGATTTGCTCAACCATGTTTATAGCGGCTCAATTTGTAATAGCTAAGTTGTGGAATCAACCTCGATGTCCATCACTAGAAGAATGGATAACTAAGATGTGGTACATCTACACAATGGAATTCTATACAGCAGTAAGAAAAAATGACACAATGAAATTTGAGGAAAAATGGTTGAATCTGGAACAGATCATTCTCAGTGAACTTACCCAATCACAGAAAAAAATCGCCACATAGTCTCACTCATCTACAGCACCTAACCTGGATCTACCCAATATACCTTACATACCTAGCAAGCATCTCCTAGACTAGACACTAGGATGGAAGGGGAGGGAGGGGAGGGAATCAAAGGGGTGGGAAACACAAATCTAGACCCAAATGGCAATGGTACCATAATTTTCTACTTACTAAAATACAGATCAAATGGCTGATCCTTCACCAGGCCCTTACAGGGAACACCTGAACCACAAGACACTGGAGAGGGTAAGATCAAGACTAACCTTAATCTTCTACATCTTCCCTCGCTCACTTCCCCTCTCCCTCTCTCTCTCTTATCTCTAACTCTGGTATATTAGTTATCTTTTTCATCATTTTCTTAGTGGGCACTGACCTGTAACTCCCAGAACCAGCATGGGGCTATCATCCACAATGAGCTTTTGATCAGAGAGACCTACAAGGTTTCCTAAAAGACAGACAGATTTCTGTCAGAGTACTTGATGACCCACCAAAGGCTAGTGGTAAGACCCTACTGCTGAAGACACCTTATGTGATTGACATGCAAATTAGAATGGCATGGCTGGAAGTTGGAAGAGAGTCAGTCCCCAGACAGTCAGCGCGTCTAGTGCCAGAAGGTGCTACATGGGCGACTGGTGGAAGGAAAATGACCAATGTCTGTCGAAGCAATGCATGGTCTAACCTACTTAGCAGCAAACAACTTGTTGTGATGCCCACACAAGTGCAGTGGTGGCACAAAGCCATGGTGGGGAACCAACTGCTCTCAATTTGGCTAACTGATCCCCTCACTAGTATGGGACCCACAGCTGGAGCTGGGAAACAAGTCACAACCATATCCAAACATAAGCCCACTCTGCAATATCAAGCTATCATCAATTGTGGGCTACAAGAGGGCCTACACCTATTAAATTCTCTATATAAAAAAAAGTTGGGGTTATCTCATTTGTCCTGATGCTAACTTACTCTCCGTTGGAGAATCTGCTTCTCTTTTTCAGATAGATGTAGATCCTAAGGAGAGAGCCACCCCATCATACCTCAAAAGGGCCCAGGCTGAAACTAAGAAAAATTGGAGAAACAAGCAAGGGGGCTGTTTTCCTGATGAACCGGATACCAGCACAAGGGGGAAGGAGATCAGCACAGAGAAAAATCAACTCATACCAAATCAGAGAGCCAGAGCCTCAGAGGCCCCCGACACCTTATCACTGAAGCAGATCAAAAATGAACCCAGGGAAATTTTGCAGAAGAGGGGGCGGAAAGAATGTCAGAGCCACATGTTGGGTCATGATATGCAGAGACATTTAGCTTACCCATAACTGTGGGCTAACTCCACAATGCATGACCCGTATACCTCAACAAGGAGGGGCCAAGGGGAGGGGGTAGGTCATGGATGAGCCTAATAATGGTACCAAACTGACTGTATTTGCTTAATACAAAACTAACTAATAAAGAAAAAAAAGATATATATTAATAAGAGCAGGGAGCAAAAAATAATAATTAGCATGACAGGATTTTTTGCCCTTAGCAAATACCATATAGAATATGAGAAATATTCACAATTGCAAAACTAGTATAAAATTATGTGCCATGAACCTGAAAATAACTGTGAACTATGCATATGTATGTATGCGAATTTTTTTCTGAAGAAGCAAAAGAAATTAAGTATGTTTCTCAATGCTGTAGGGTATTGATGTAATTTTTTGTAATTATTCCATAACTTTCAAAATACAAACATGTGAAAGTTGGCAAGGAAACTGCAAAGTAAATGTGAAAAATATACCACGGAATTCACTTCTGTTGAATGGATTTACAACGGAGAATATACTTGTTACCCTTCCTTCATATAACTGAAGCATTACTAATGTGATGCTAATCAGTAATACAGGAAATAATGAACATAAGTAGATGTAAGCAATGATTGGATACAATTTCAAATTTAAGTGATTATAAGTGCATAATTTGCTAGGTCATTGGTGATCTAATTTAGTGGCTGATTTGAGCACTTGGAAAGCAGAATATAGATAATAACATAAAAACAAGTTATTTGGGATTTATGGTGAAGAAATTTAAAAAATGAAAAAATACTAATATGAATATATATTTGCTTTATTATTCCTAATAAGATTTTGTATAATATATGTACATATATACATGAATATATAGCTCATACTTATTTGTCACATAAAACTCAATAATTAACATTGTTTTATTAAAAATTAATAATGTAAGCTGGGGAGATAGGAAGAGCTAAGTTCACTCTAATGAGTCTACAAAAACAGGCACAACAAAAGCAAGATGTGGTCTCGGAACATGGGGGCAGGTGGATCCTAGCCAGTGAGTGACCCTGTCTCACATAAAGGTGGATGGTACTAGAAGAATAATAGCTGAAGATTTCCTCTGACTTCCATGTATAATGAACATGAGGGCATGTGCACACACACACACACACACACACACAGCAAAATGTGAAATGAACCCCTAGTACCATTTGGTATACAAGATTTGATGATAGGTACATATAAATTTGTGAAAATAAAATTTTAATTTACTCTTCTGTAATAAATACTCTTATATTACAGTTCTGTCATGGATTGAAATGAATGAGTTTATCACAGGAAGTTTTCCAACTCCAAAGAATTTGAGGCCTAATTATTATGTCTACACAATTCATGTAATCAGGCCCTTAAAATTATGATGCCACCATACAAAAATGTACTATGGACCAATCTGATAAACACAATTAGCATTTTTACAGGCAAGCATCTTAACCACCATTTCATCTCTTCAGCTCCCAAATTATCATTTTTAGATAATATCATGTTATTAAATGAAGTCTACTAAATTTAAGGTACTCAATGTATATGAAAAAGATCATTTATAACACATCCATTAGGATTCCACTGGAAAGATTCAGCTACCATGTCCTCATAAATATAAGAAAACTTTCATATTAAAAGATCTCAAAATAAAAAAAAAAAAAATGAGGGCTTTAGCCGGGTGTTGTGGTGCATGCCTTTAATCCCAGCACTCAGGAGGCAGAGGTAGGAAGATTGCCATGAGTTTGAGGCCACCCTGGGACTACATAGTGAATTCCAGGTCAGCCTGAGCTAGAGTGAGACCCTACCTCAAAACAACAACAAAAAAATAAAAATAAAAAATAAGGGCCTTAGCTGTGTGTAGGGCCTGGGTCCGTTGGCTTCACAGGCAAATGCCTTAACTGCTAAGCCATCTCGCCAGCCCTGAGCCCAGCTTTTTTTTTTTTTTTTTTTTTTTTTTTGGTTTTTTGAGGTACGGTCTCACTCTATCTCAGGCTGACCTGGAATTCACTATGTAGTCTCAGAGTGGCCTCATGGCAATTCTTCTAACTCTACCTCCCAAGTGCTAGGATTAAAGGCATGTGCCACCACTGATGCCTTTAATCTCATCCCTTGGGAGGCAGAGATAGATGGATCTCTGTGAATTTGAGGCCAGCTTGAGTCTACATAGTAAGTTCCAGGTCAGTCTGGCATAGAGTGAGACCCTGGTCAAAAAACAAAACAACAACAACAAAAGCCTTTATATGGCTTAGTAGATAAAGTGCTGGTTGCACAAATATTAGATTTTGAGTTTCAATCCTCAGAACCCATGTAAACCAGAAGCTGTAATGCTAGTGTCTGTAACTCTAGCATGCTTCAGGCAAGAAAGAAGGTGGAGATAAGAGCACAGACTGGAAGCTTGTGGGCCAGCTAGCCTGGAGAATGCAACACTGAACAAGAGAAATCTTAACCTCAAAGTAGAAGGCAAGGACTGACACCCAAGATTGTCCTTTGACCTTATAAATGCTGTGCCCACACTCACACAGCCCATACTCCCACACGTGAATATACAAACCCACATATTTACACATCATGCACACACACAGAATCAGGTGGCTGTAGCTATGTGGGTTCATATTTCAGTTCTCTATTATGTTCCATTGATCTACTTGTCCATTTTGTGCCAGCACGATGCTGTTTTTGTTACTCTAGCTCTGTAGTATAACTTAAAATCAGGTATGGTGATATCTCCAGCATTATTCTTTTTGTTCAAGGTTGCTGGTTCCATTTCCTAGCTATTGTGAATAGAGCGGCAATAAACATGGTTGAGCAAGTATCTCTAAGGTAGTGAAATGAGCCCTTAGGATATATACCTAGGAGTGGTATAGCTGGGTCATAGGGTACATCTATTTTTAGCTGTCTCAGGAACCTCCACACTGATTTCTACAATGGTTGTACCAGATGGCATTCCCACCAACAGTGTAGGAGGGTTCCTGTTTTTCTGCATCCTCACCAGTATTTATTGTTATTTGTTTTCATGATGGTAGCCATTCTGACAGGAGTGAGATGGAATCTCAAAGTAGTTTTTTGTTGTTGTTGTTGCTTTGTGTTTCAAGGTAGGGTCTCACTCTAGCTCAGGCTGACCTGGAATTCACTATGTAGTCTCAGGGTGGCCTCGAACTCATGGTGATCCTCCTACCTCTGCCTCCCAAGTGCTGGGATTAAAGGTGTGTGCCACCACGCCCAGCATAAAGTAGTTTTAATTTTCATTTCTGTAATGGCTAAGGATGTAGAACATTTTTTTAGATGTTTATATGCCATTCTTTTGTTTGTTTTTGTTTGTTTGTTTGTTTGTTTGTTTGTTTGTTTGTTTTTCAAGGTAGGGTCTTACTCTGGCTCAGGCTGACCTGGAATTCACTATGTAGTCTCAGGGTGGCCTTGAACTCACAGCGATCCTCCTACCTCTGCCTCCAAGGTGCTGGGATTTAAGGTGTGCACCACCACACCCGGCTTGTATTTCTTCTTTTGAGAACTCTCTATTTAGTTCCATAACTCATTTTTAATTGGCTTGTTTGATTTCTTATTATTTAGTTTTTGAGTTCTTATTAATCCCCTTTCAGAGGTATGCCTGGCAAGGATTTTCTTCCATTCAGTAGGTTGCCTCTTTGCTTTATTCACAGTGTCCTTTGCTGTACAAAAGTTTTGTAATTTCATGAGGTCCCAGTGGTTGGTCAGTGGTTTTATTTCCTGAGCAACTGGGGTTATATTCAGAAAGTCTTTGCATATACCAATATGATGAAGTGTTTCCCCTACTTTTTCCTCTAGCAGTTTGAGAGTATCAGGTCTGATATTAACGTCTTTGATCCATTTGGACTTAATTCTTTTGCATGGAGAAAGATAAGGTTCTATGTTCATCCTTCTACAGATGCATATCCAGTTTTCCCAGCACCATTTGCTGAAAAGGCTATCTTTTCTCCAAGGAGTATTTTTGGCATTTTTGTTGAAGATCAGGTGGCTGTAGCTAATGGGTATCATTAGAGGTTGTCCAGTGCACTCTTTGGCCTCAGGACTTATTTAGTAGCAAACCATCTTTATGGTTAGAGTAAGTGATGTCCTGACACAGGTCAGAAGGGACTCACCATTGTTTCCAGTATTTTGAACTAAATGACCATTGAACATAACCATTTTGACATCTATTTTCTGTTTTTCTTTATTATAGAATTAGAACTATTAGAGAGGGGGCCAACATGATTCAAGGCCTTGTTTGTTTCCCCTTTTGGAAAGCTCTTGTGTTACTAAATAGGCCATTCATATAATATTTGAGGCATTACTTTATCTTTGGTTATACATTTCTCTATGAGTGTTAAGATCAAGCAGATAGCCAAAATTTAATCAAGGGTTAATTTTGGAAGTCACTAATGGCTCTCCAAATGAGGCTTTAGGGTTTTGGAAGGAGCACTATGGCTTCTCCAGTACTGGCATTGTCTGTTAAGATGAGTCAGGGCCATGCTGGTCAAGTAGTCCTCCCTTCTTTGGGTAGCAAAGAGGACAGATTTTTTTCTCAGTTGTGACCCTCCTATTTCAGAATACACACTGATTTCTTTGTTTCTGGGTCTCCATGTCCTCCCTGATCAGGTGACTTACCAGAGGTCCAGTATAGAAGTGTTCCATCATCTACAGTGGACTCATGACCTGGGAGTATAGGCCAAAATACTGGCCTTTTTAGCTCTGGTAAATACAATTGACTTTGGCTTCTACATAGATTATTAAAACACTTCGAAAAGAAATTACTCCAGCCTTGAAGGGTGTACATATGTGTGGGTTCCTGGGTCCTTGGGCTGGCTGTGGTTCTCCAAGGAGTCCCAGGCAACCATGGTGGTGAGTGCACCAAAGTAAAGACTTTCTGGAGATAGCTTCAGTGAACAGCTCTCAGTTTATTGTTAAGGAAATGGATTTATAAGCAGTTGAAGGCAGGAAGAGGACCCTAAGGGGATTAGTGGGTTTAAAGGTTGCTAAGCCTATGCCTAATATGGGGACATTCATTCCAGCAGGTAGACAATGGCAAAGGGAAAGTATGTAAAGATGCTGGCTGATACCATATAAGGAGTTTCCTAGGCAACTGGCCAAAGGCCACAGGGTTATGGGCAAAGCTGAAGTCTTATCTGAATGGCCAGGTATCCCATGCTTGGAGAGGGAGTGGCCTTACTTCCTGCCAATCTTGGGTCTGAGATTTTGTCTGGGGGCCCAGGCTCACTGTGACCCCCAAGAATGGGGGGAGGATCCTGGCTCACTACAACCCCCGAGAAAGGGGATTGGAGCTCCCCTGCAGGTCTGGTCCCGGAGATGTGATCAGCAGCAGTTCAGGCTGCTGTAACACCTCCACTGCCTGTGTCCTACAGCTTAGGTTTGCTTTAACCCAGGGCCCTGCCTATGTCCGACACATATGTAGCACATTTGATTAGTAAAACATATCCAATGACACAAATGTTTTAAGTTATTTTGTCTAATCTCTCAATTTAGTTATCATGTGATGACATAGACCATATCTGAAGCATAGAAAGTAGGCATGTCTTACTATTTAAATATCTAATAGCTATAGATACAGGTGGAACTTGTTACTAGTCTTGGAAACAATACAAGTCTAAACAAATTAATTTTAGAAATTGTCAGGAAAAAGACAAGTATGACAGTATAAAGTATTGGCACCTGTGTTTGAAAACATCTTGGATTAGTCTAAATACCTGTGAGGGTACCTGTAGCAGACAGCTTCAGGTTCACTGAGATGAACTTCCAGACCAGGCACAGTTATGGAGGTGAAAGACCTGCAAAGGGGAGGACTCCCCGGGCTCTGTCTCGGGAAAGGCGGCACCCCAAATCACTCACGAGAAACGGTCTTGATGCAAACAGCAAGAGGATTTTTATTCCAGCGCGCTGGGGCCCTCAGTCGTACACCACACAGGGGTAGAGGGCTGAAGGCCCCGAGTGCAGAATCAGGGCAGCTTTTATAGGGTTACAACAAAGCCCATGCATTGTGAACCAATCATTTTGTGACATCAGGAGCCCACGCAATGCTGACCAATCCCTTTATGACACTCTATGATTTCTAGGCCAATTATTTCAAATTGTTCAAGCCCACGCACTTCTTCCTATAGTCCCAGATGTCGGTATTTGCGCGGGCTCCTAGATGGGAGTGACAAATTGCAGTTAAGATAGGTCACTGGGGCTTAAGTGGCCAGAGTCACGTACTCAAAGGCCTGTTCTGTGTCCCTTTTATGCAGGAAGCAGGCTCTGGGCCAGCAAGAAGGGTGACCTTATACCTATTTAGTGGCAGAGAGCCGGTTCTGGAATTTGAGGTATTTATGGCTTCTTTGGAGTCAGGGCTCCTTTCGGAATGAGACAGTATTTTTAAACTTTTAACTTTTTCATCCTTTCAGAGGAAGGGATATTTATTGAAGCCTACAGATCCAGGGGAAGTTCCATAAAAGCAGAAGAAACTGGCCTGCTTTCACAGGCGCAAGCAGAGAGAAAGGCAAGCACAAGCCTAAAAGCCAAAAGCCACAGCACACTTCAGGAACTCCAGCTAGGCACACTTTGCATATCTTTAGATTGAAATCTGAAACCCACCACCACACCTTAAGATCTACACAATGGCACTGACTCCAGCCAGGTGGCTAAAGATGCAAACTACAAACAAACAACTTAATATATTGGGGGCCATCTATTCTATTCAAACCACCACAGTACCAAATACTCAGGGTGTTATGCCCAGATCACTGAGTCCCTAAAGACCACCAAGAGAGTCAGACACATATGCAACCACAAAGAGCTTTATTTTGGGCTTAAGCTCAGGCTCCAGACTTTACCAATGCAGTGGGTCCATCCAAGAGCCCTGAATGGTGTGCAGGAGAAGCTTTTATTAGGTTCAAACAAAGAAAAGGGGAATTTCCAATACGGCAGTTACATGATTGGTTGACATTTAGCAAGAGTATACCTGTTACAAGCTGATTGGTTACATAGTAGCTGAGAAACGTTAAGCAAATTTATCTATAGCCACAAGAGCCACAGGAATGTATAACATTTACTTGGTACTTTTTGATTGGTTCATTACAGGGATTATTTTGGGTACTGAGCAGTTTGTGGTTGTTTTTTCCAGTAACTGCAAAGTGCTGTGAACTTGTACCCTGAAGGGCAACAGAAACTTAGGCCTATTAATATCTTTAAAGCCTGTCATGGCATTACTTTGGTTTGTGCTCTTCAAGGGAATGCTGGAAACAGAACCACAGAGCCTGAAGTTATTTCTCTCAATTGAAGACCATTATTTGAGCATAAGGCTGTACCCTACAGCAGAGGATATGTCTTAAAAGTTAATTTTCTTTTTTAAAAAAAATATTTATATTTATTGACAACTTCCATAATTGTAAGAATATCCCATGGTAATTCCCTCCCTCCCCACACTTTCCCCTTTGAAACTCCACTCTCCATCATGCTCCCCCAATCAGTCTCTCTTTTATTTTGATATCATGATATGTTCTTCCTACTATGGTGGTCTTGTGTAGGTAGTCTCAGGCACTGTGAGGTCATGGATATCTAGGCCATTTGGGGTCTGGAGGAGCATGTTGTAAGGAGTCCTACCCTTCTTTTTATTTTTACATTCTTTCCACCACCTCTTCTGCAATGGACTCTGGGCCTTTGAAGGTGTGATAGAGATATTTCAGTGCTGAGCACTCCTCTGTCATGTCTTCTCAGAACCATGGTGCCTTCTGAGTCATCCCAATGTCACTGCCATTTGAAAAGAGAAACTTCTCTAACCAAAAGTGAAGTAGCATTAATATATGGCTATGAACATTAAGTGAAGTGCTTAGTGGGCAGTTTCATGAGAATAGTATATACTTTTAGCCAGACAGCAGCAGACAGTACATCTCTAGGGCTCATGTCTATCCCTGTTGTAGGCTTTCAGTATCAGGTATGTATTCCTTCCCATGGAGCATACCTCCAGCCAATTTATAGGGGGGGGGGGGGTTGGTTTCCCCCATAACAGACATGCCACTATTGCACCCATTGGTTCATTTGGCCTGGCTGGCCAAAAATAAGGCTAGCAGTGTCCACTGTTGAGTGTCTTCACTGGTGATTTCTCCCTCTCCCATTGAACTGCATGCAGCATGAATTTTTTTCAGCTTTCTGTCAGCTGGTCTATGTGGAGGAGGTTTTCAGCTCAGCTCCAGCAGGAGTTCTCACTGACCTTCCACCCAAGTAGGTGGAGTCTTCAGCAATAGGGTCTTACCATCTATTCCTGGTGGGACACCAAGGACGTCAGCAATGGCCTATAATGTTTTGGGGGCATGAGGGACCTCCATTGCCAACAACTCAATGGAACGTTGAATTTTGGGTCTTCAATTGTGTTACATTGGTCTATGTTTCTGTTTTTATTCCAGTACCCTGCTGTTTTTGTTACTATGGCTTTGTAATATAGCTTTAGGTCAGGTATAGTGATACCACCAGAGGTGTTTCTTGTGCTGAGGATATGTTTTGATATCTGAGGCCTTCTGCCATTCCATATGAATTTTGAGATCAATTTTTCACTCTCAGTGAAGAATGATGCTGATATTTTGATTGGTATTGCATTAAATCTGTATATTGCTTTTGGTAGAATTGCCATTTTCACAGTATTAACTCTACCTATCCAGGAACATGGGAGGTCCTTCCATCTTCTTCAGTCCTCCTCTATTTCTTCCTTAGTTGTTTTTATGTTCTCATTATATAGTTCTTTCACATCATTTGTTAGTGTTATTCCAAGGTATTTAATTTTTTTGTTGTTGTTATTAAAAATGGGACAGTCTCACTGATTTCTTTCTGTGTATATTTACCCTTTGCATATAGAAAAGCTACTGACTTTTGTGCATTGATTTTGTACCCTGCAACTTTGCTGAAGGAATTTATCACCTTTAGAAGTTTTGGGATGGAGACTTTTGGGTCACTTATATATAGGATTATGTCATCTGCAAATAGGGCTAACTTGACTTCTTCTTTTCCAATTTGAATTCCTTTTATTACTTTTTCCTGTCTTGTTGCTTAGGCCAGTGCTTCTAGTACTATGTTGAAGAGCAGTGGTGAGAGTGGGCACCCGTGCCTTGTTCCCGATCTCAGTGGGATCTCCTTGAGTTTTTCCCCATTAAGAATTATTCAGGCTTCAAGAGCTTTATATATAGCCTTTATTGTATTGAGATATAAACCCTCCATGCCTATTCTTTCCAGTGTTTTGATCATGAAGTGGAGTTGTATTTTGTCAAAGACCTTCTCTGCATCAATTGAGATGATCATGTGGTTCTTATGGTTCAGTTTATTTATGTGGTATATTACATTCACCTATGGTAAACCATCCCTGCATCCTTGGGAGAAGCCTACCTGATCAAAGTGGATAATGCTTTTGATGTGTTATTGAATTCAGTTTGCAAGGATTTTGTTCAGGATCTTTGCATCTAAATTCATTAGGGATATAGGCCTATAATTTTCCTTACTTGTTGCATCTTTCTCTGGTTTTGGTATTAGGGTGATGCTAGCTTCATAAAAGGATTCCTGGTCACCAATTATGTGGAATAGTTTGAGAAAGTTTGGTTTCAGTTCTTCTATGACAGTTTGACAGAATTCAGCTGAGAAGCCATCAAGTCCTGGACATTTCTTTGGGGGAGTTTTTTGATTACCTTTACAATCTCCATGGATGTGACAGGTTTGTTTAGGAGATTAATCTGCTCAGAGTTTAGTTTTGGTAGGTGGTATGTGTCTAGGAATTCATCCATTTCTTCCAGATTATTTAATTTTGTGGAGTAGAGGTTTTGGAAGTATTCCCTGATGATTCCTCCAATTTCATTGATGTCTGTAGTGATCTCTCCTTTTTCATTTCTGTTTTTGTTAATTTAAGGCTTCTCTTTTTTGTGCTTGATCAGTTTGGCCAGAGGTTCATAAATCTTGTTTGTTTTTCAAAGAACCAGATTTTCGTTTCATTGATTTTTTAAATTGTTTTCCTTGTCTCCAATTAATTAATTTCTGCTCTAATCTTGATCAGACCTGGGCAGTGGGAGGAGGTAGAAATGGGTCCAGTCTACTCACCCCAGACCGCCACACCCCTCCCAAAACTGACCACAAAGAAAAGGCAGACCTAGACTGTGGGAGGTGACAAGAAATTGGTCTGGCCTACGCACTACAGACTACCGCATCCACTCACACACCGACAGTGCAGGGAACTCAGACCTGGACTGTGGGAGGAGAACAGAAATAGGTCCACCATAGCCCATTTTTAATTGGGTTGTTTGATTTCTTATTATTTAATTTTTTGAGTTCTTTGTATATCCTAGATATTAATCCTCTATCAGATGGATAGCTGGCAAAGATTTTCTCCCATTATGTAGATTGTCTCTTTGTTCTATTCATAGTGTCCTTTGCCATACAAAAGCTTTGCAATTCCATGAGGTCCCAAGATTGATTTGTTTTTATTTCCTGAGCAACTGGGATTATATTCAGAAAGGCTTTGCCGATACCAATATGTTGAAGGATTTCCCTTACTTTTTCCTCTAGAAATTTCAGAGTTTCAGGCATGATATAAAGGTCTTCGATCCATTTGGAATAAATTCTTGTGTGAGGAGAGATATAAGGATCTATTTTCATCCCACTATAGATACATATGCACTTTTCCCAGCACCATTTATTGAAGAGGCTGTCTTTTCTGCAATGAGTATTTCTGGCATTTTGGTTTTGTTTTTTCAAATTTTTGTCAACAAGTTCCATGATTATGAAAAATATCCCACGGTAATACCCTCCCTCCCCCAACTTTCCTCTTCAAAATTCCATTCTCCATCATTTCCCCTCCCCATTTCAATCAGTCTCTCTTTTATTTTGATGTCATGATCTTTTCCTCCTATTATGATGATCTTGTGTAGGTAATGTCATGCACTGTGACGTCATGGATATCCAGGCCATTTTGTGTCTGGGGGGAGCACATTGTAAGGGGGACTACCTTCCTTTGGCTCTTACATTCTTTCCTCCACCTCTTCCGCATTAGACCCTGAGCCTTGGAAGGTGTGATACAGATATTACAGTTCTGAGCACTCCGGTAACTTCTTTCCAGCACCATGATACCTTCTGAGTCATCCCAAGGTCATTGCCATTTGAAAAGAGAAGATTCTCTACCCAAAGTGAGAGTAGCATTAATATAAGGGTATGAACATTAAGAGAAGTGCTCACTGGGCAGTTTGATAAGCATAGTATATGCATTTAGCCAGACATCAGCAGACATTACACCCCTAGGGCTCATGAATACCCCTGTTTTAAGTTTTTAGTATCAGGGATGTATTCCCTCCCATGGAGCAGGCCTTCAGTCCAATTAGAGAGCAGTTGGTTTCCACCATGAGATGTGCCACTATTGCACCCATTGGCTCATTTGGCCTGGCTGGCAAAATATAAGGTTTGCAGTGTCCTCTGTTGGTATCTTCACTGGTGATTTCTCTCTCTCCCATTGAACTGCATGCAGAATGGCTTCTTCTTGCTTTCTGTCAGCTGGTCTACATTGAAGAGGTTATCAGCTCAGTTCCAGCAGGATTTCTCAATGGCCTTGCAGCCCAAGTATGTGGAGTCTTCAACAATAGGGTCATACCATCTATTCCTGGTGGGAAACCAAGGGCCTTGGCAATGGCCTATAATGCTTTGGGGGTATCAGGGACCTTCCTGGCCAAAACCTCACAGGAAGGTATCCCATCCCTGTCACTGAAAATTTTCTAGCAATAATCTATTGCTCCTATCATCCAAAAAAGTAGGATTCCATATGATTTATTTATATCCTCTTAGATTTTGATTAGCCCTCCCTCCACCTTTCCTTTACTCAATCTCTTCCCCTGACCTCACTTGGACATTTTCACCCCTATTAATCTATTCTTCTACTTACATATATACAGTACCAACCTATTAAGTATGCCACTCCCTTCCTTTCTCTTCCCTTTATATTTCTTTTCTAGTTTACTGGCCTTTGCTACTGAGTTTTTTTTTCTCAATTTTTATTAACATTTGCCACGATTATAAAAAATATCCCATAGTAGTACCCTCCCACCCCCACTTTCCCCTTTGAAATTCCATTCTCCATCATATCCCCTCCCCATCTCAATCTTTCTACTTACATATATACAATACCAACCTAATAAATGCCCCCCTCCCTTCTTTTCTCTTCCCTTTATATCTCCTTTTTAACTTACTGGCCTCTGCTACTGAGGGTTTTCCTTCTCACACAGAAGCCCAATCATCTGTAGCTAGGATCCACATATGAGGGAGAACATGTGGTGCTTGGCTTTCTGGGCCTCGGTTACCTCACTTATTATAATTCCATTCTGTGTAGTAAAGGCTGTGCTGAAGAGGTCATCAGCACAGAACATCCAGGAAGGTTTTGTTTGTTATATCACTCACTACTTTAAGCCACCTACCTTGAAGTTCAGAACAGATCAAGGGAAGAGCTATCTAGGCCAAAGATCAATATTTCAGATGCCAGAAATGTTGTCTAGACTTTGGAAGGTGGACACAGACCAATGGTTGACCAGCTATTTGCAAGCAAGCGCCTTTAACCACTGAGCCATCTCCTCAGCCCCAACCAAGACCAGCTATTTGCCTGGGAGGCAATGAGAAAAAAAAAAAAAAAAAAAGAAACAGAAGGTAATAAAGCAAAGTACAGTGGAAATAAGAAGAAATAAACATGTCTGCTTAGCATAATAGCAAACTTGTTGGCTTTTAATACTTTGTTTAGAATATTCAAAATTTTTTAATGGACATAAAATTGTATGTGTTTATCATGTATGTTTGGAAATATGTATGTTGGAATGGGTTAAACCTAACTAATTAAAATATGTATTTACATCAAAAAGTTATCAAAGCTTTCCCATTTAAGATGAATACTGTACTGGAATGGGTTAAAGTCATCATCTGTAGCATCCTGATAGCATTATTCAGTAGTTAATCAATAGAACATTATGCTTCTGCCCAGCTGGCTTTTGGAACAGGAACCCAGGAGCCCCAAACTCAGCTACTCTTGTGGCTTCCATCTCCAGTTCTTTTAATCCTGGCCAAGACCGAGGCCTTAGATACCTTCTTCCGGTCGTAAGCCAGACCGATGGCCGCCATGCAGTCGATGAAGAATGTGATGAAGTTGATGTGCCAGCGGTACTCACTGGCAGAGTAGTCCTAGGGGAAGGTGTGGTGGTAGTTGTGGAATCCCTCCCCCACGCTCCCATCGAAACCAGGATATTCTCCCGAGATTGAATGTTCTTGTCATAAGGACGATATCCATAGAGGTGGGCAGCACTGTTCACCAGCCAGGTGGCATTGAGCACCACAGCGTATCTCAGGAAAGTGGCAACAAACAAGCTGTGTCGAAAAGTTTCACCCCGGAAGTACCAGGGCACCAGTGTGGGCAGGATGAAGCACATCAGCAGGAGACCAGGTATGTAGTACCTCCGCTGGAACATCACCAGCTTCTCGGCTTTTAGGTCAGACATGTCCAGCAAACTGTCCTTCTCTTTGACGGCTGGGTGTTTGCGCACGAGCAGCCAACCCACGTGGGAGAAGAAAAAGCCACGACGGGAATTATGAGGATCAGCGTGGGTGTCTGAGAACTTGTGGTGGGCGTGGTGATCTTGGGCCCACTCGTACACATCATTCTGGAAAGCCATGGTGTTGGCGATGATGAGGAAGACCCTGAGGGGCAGCCGTGCTTTGTAAGTTCGGTGGCTCCACAGGCGATGAGCCCCGGCCGTGACGCCCAGGGCACTGAACACATAGCACAAATACACCCAGATCCAGGTGTGGTACTTGCAGGAGGGAACCAGCGTGATCCCGTACAGGGCTCCCACGAGCAGCAGCGCCATGAGGATGATGTTTCTCCAGACGTACTCCAGCTTGGGCGGGGGTCCCTTCGCATCTTGATAGCTGGTGTCATATATATCCTCCTTCATCTCAGGGCGAATGTCTTCCTCTAAGTGGTGTGCAGTCTTTTCCAAGTTTTGTCTTCCATTCTGTAGGCCCTCAGGGGGAGGCGCTGTGATGGTGGTGGTGGTGGTCGTGTAGGAACTGGAGATCTCTTGCAGCATGTGCGCGGGCATCGTTGGCTCTCGGAGGCTGCCATCACTTACCCAGAGCTGAGCCTGCCGAGCGGGGATTTGGCGCTCCTGGGACCTCGAATGGACTTCGGTTCCGGAGCCCACCAGTGCCAGGCGCTGGGTGGAACAGCGCTGGGAAAGCGGCGTCTCGCACGCTGGATGGATGTCTAGCCCGACTCCGGTCGGTGCGGATCTCCTCGTGCTGGGAATTTAAAGGGTAGGGCTGGCGATAGATGGCCGAGCCCCGTATTTCCTCAGACCCCTTTTTATCCTCTGCCAGCGAAGGGCAAAGTGCCTAGTTGGGAGATTTTTGGTAACTGCTTGGATCTCCATACTTGCTATAAGTCTACTTAAGTGGTTAATATTATCTTGATTTAACTTAGGTAGGCCATATAAATCAAGGAAGTTATCCATTTCTTTCAGATTTTCATACTTAGTGGAGTATATGTTTTTATAGTATGTCCCTATAATTTTTTGAATTTCTCTGGTATCTGTTGTGATTTTGCCTTTTTCATCTCTAATTTTATTAGTTTGTGTCTCTTCTCTCTTTCTTTTGGTCAGATTTGCTAAGGGTTAATTAATCTTGTCTATCGTTTCAAAGAACCAACTCTTTATTTCATTGGTTCTTTGCATTGTTGTTTTGGTTTCTATTTCATTAAATTTATGCCCTAATCTTTATTATTTCTTCCCATCTAATGATTTTAAGTTTTCTTTGTTCTTCTTTTTCCACGGTTTTAAGGTGATGTGTTATGTTGTTTACTTGTGACCTTTCTAATTTCTTAATATAGGCACTTAAAGCTATAAATTTCCCTCTTAGGACTGCCATCATTGTTTCCCAAAGGCTTTGGTATGTTGTGTTCTCATTATCATTTGACTCTATGAATTTTTTTTTTCCAGGTAGGGTCTCACTCTAGCCCAGGCTGACCAGGAATTCACTATGGAGTCTCTGGGTGGCCTTAAACTCACAGCGATCCTCCTACCTCTGCCTCCCAAGTGCTAGGATTAAAGGTGTGCACCACATGGCCGGCTAACTCTATGAATTTTTTGATTTCCTTCTTGACTTCTTCATTGACCCATTCATCATTTAGTAGTGTATTGTTTAGTTTCCATGATTTTGTGTATTCTCTATAGCTTTTCTTCCTATTGATTTGTGGTTTGATCCCATTGTGATCAGATAGAGTGCAAGGAGTTATCTCAGTTTTCCTGAATTTGTTAAGATTTGCTTTGTTTCCTAATATATGGTATGTTTTAGAGAATGTTCCATGCGCTGCTGAAAAGAATGTGTATTCTGCAACATTTGGATGAAATGTCCTGTATATATCTATTAGGTCCATTTGTTCGATGGCATCATTTAATCCAGATGCATCTCTGTTTATTTTTTGCTGGGATGACCTGTCAATTGATTGGAGTCAGGTCTTGAAATCACCTACGAAAACTGTGTTGTGTTATCTGTGACCTTAGTTCCAATAGCATTTGTTTGATGAAGTTGGGAGCCCCCACGTTAGGTGCATATATATTTAGGATTGTAATGTTCTCCTTTTGGTGCCTTTAATCAATATAAAGTGACCTTCCTTATCTTTCCTAACTAATTTTGGTCTGAAGTCTACCTTGTCAGATATTAGGATAGTGACTTCTGCTTGTTTTCTAGGCTAATTTGCTTGAAACACCATTTTCCAACCTTTCACACAAAGATAGTGTCCATCCTTGGTAGAAAGGTGAGTTTCATGAAGGTAATAAGTGGAAGTATCTTATTTTTAACCCTGTCTGCAAACCTATGTCTTTTAGTTGGGGCATTGAGGCTGTTGATATTATGAGTTATTATTGAAAGCTGTGTATTTATTTTTACCATTTTCTTGTTTTGTAGTTCTTCTGATTTTACCTTTGCTCTCTTACTATGCCTTTGGAGTGAAGTTCTTCTCCTTCTATTATACCCTGAATTCTTATGTTTGATCTTTTCATACTGTCCCAAATATCTTGAAATTCCCACTCATACTTTGCTATTAGTTTGTCTTTCTCTTTGTGGGACTGTATTATATTTGCCACCTGGTCTTCTAGTTTAGATATTTTGTTGTCTCTTTCATCTATTCTTCTGGTGAGATTTTCTTCTTTTTTTCTCAATTTTTATTAATATTTTCCATGATTATAAAAAAATATCCCATGGTAGTACCCCCCCCACTTTGCCCTTTGAAATTCCATTCTCCATCATATCCCCTCCCCATCTCAATCTTTCTACTTACATATATACAATACGAACCTAATAAATGCCCTCCTCCCTTTCTTTCTCTTCCCTTTCTATCTCCTTTTTAACTTACTGGCCTCTGCTACTGAGTTTTTTCCTTCTCGCACAGAAGCCCAATCATCTGTAGCTAAGATCCACATATGAGGGAGAACATGTGGCGCTTGGCTTTCTGGGCCTGGGTTACCTCACTTAGTATAATCCTTTCCAGATCCATCCACTTTTCTGCAAATTTCATAACTTCATTTTTCTTTACCGCTGAGTAAAACTCCATTGTATAAATGTGCCATATCTTCATTATCCACTCATCAGTTGAGGGACATCTAGGCTGGTTCCATTTCCCAGCTATTATAAATTGAGCAGTAATAAACATGGTTGAGCACGTACTTCTAAGGAAATGAGGTGAGTCCTTAGGATATATGCCTAGGAGTGCTATAGCTGGGTCATATGGTAGCTGTTTTAGGAACCTCCACACTGATTTCCACAATGGCTGGACCAGATTGCATTCCCACCAACAGTGTAGAAGGGTTCCTCTTTTTCCACATCCCCACCAACATTTATTATGATCGTTTGTTTTCATGATGGTAGCCAATCTGACAGGAGTGAGATGGAATCTCAATGTAGTTTTAGTCTGCATTTCCCTGATGACTAGTGATGTAGAACATTTTTTTAGATGCTTATATGCCATTCATATTTCTTCGTTTGAGAATTCTCTATTTAGCTCCATAGCCCATTTTTTGATTGGCTTGTTTGATTCCTTATTATTTAACTTCTTCAGTTCTTTGTATATCCTAGATATTAATCCATCAGATATATAGCTGGCGAAGATTTTTTCCCATTCTGTAGGTTGCCTTTTTGCTTTCTCCACCGTGTCCTTTGCAGTGCAAAATCTTTGTAATTTCATGAGGTCCTAGTGGTTAATCTGTGGTTTTATTGCCTGAGCAATTGGGGTTGTATTCAGAAAGTCTTTGCCAAGACCAATATGTTGAAGGGTTTCCCCTACTTTTTCCTCTAGCAGTTTCAGAGTTTCAGGTCTGATGTTAAGGTCTTTAATCCATTTGGACTTAATTCTTGTGCATGGAGAGAGAAAAGAATCTATTTTCATCCTTCTACAGATACATGACCAGTTTTCCCAACACCATTTGCTGAAGAGGCTGTCTTTTCTCCAATGAGTATTTTTGGCATTTTTATCAAATATCAGGTGGCTATAGCTACCTGGAGTTAAATCTGGGTCCTCTATTCTGTTCCATTGATCCACAAGTCTGCTTTTGAGCCAGTACCATGCTGTTTTTGTTACTATGGCTCTGTAGGACAGGTTAAAATCAGGTATGGTGATACCACCAGCCTTATTTTTGTTGCTCAGGATTACTTTAGATATTCAAAGCTTTTTGTGATTCCAAATGAATTTTTGTATTGTTTTTTTCTATTTCCATGAAGAATGCCTTTGGAATTTTGATAGGGATTGCATTAAATGTGTAGATTGCTTTTGGTAAGATTGCCATTTTCACAATATTGATTCTTCCAATCCAGGAACAAGGGATGTTTTTCCACTTCCTAGTGTCTTCTGCAATTTCCCGCTTGAGTGCTTTAAAGTTATCATTGTAGAGATGCTTTCTTTCCTTGGTTAGGTTTATTCCATGGTACTTTTTTTTTTTTTTTTTGATGCAATTGTGAATGGGAGTGATTCTCTGATTTCATCCTCTGTGTGTTTGTTGTTAGCATATATGAAGGCTACTGATTTCTGTGTATTTATTTTGTATCCTGATACATGGCTGTAGGTTTCTATCAGCTCTAACAGTTTGCTAGTAGAGTCTTTAGGGTCCTTTATATATAGAATCATGTCATCTGCAAATAATGATAACTTCACCTCTGCAAATAATGATAACTTCACCTCTTCCTTTCCAATTTGTATCCCTTTTATGCATGTCTCTTGCCTTATTGCTATGGCTAAGACATCCAGAACTATATTAAATAAAAGTGGGGACAGTGGACACCCTTGTCTTCTTCCTGATTTTAGTGGAAAAGCTTCCAGTTTTTCCCCATTTAGTAATATGTTGGCTGTAGGCTTGTCATAAATAGCCTTTATTATATTGAGATATGTTCCTTCTATTCCCAGTCTCTGTAGGACTTTTATCATGAAGGGATGTTGGATTTTGTTGAATGCTTTCTCTGCGTCTAATGAGATGATCATGTGATTTTTGTCCTTCAACCCATTTATATAATGTATAACATTTATAGATTTGCGTATGTTGAACCATCCCTGCATCTGTGGGATAAAGCCTACTCGGTCAGGGTGAATGATCTTTCTGATATATTCTTGTATTCTGTTTGCCAATATTTTGTTGAGAATTTTTGCATCTATGTTCATGAGGGAGATTGGTCTGTAATTTTCTTTTTTAGTTCTATCTTTGCCTGGTTTCGGTATCAGAGTGATGCCGGCTTCATAGAGGAGTTTGGTAGGATTCCTTCTTTTTCTATTTCATGGAAAAGCTTAAGAAGCAATGGTGTTAGCTCTTCCTTGAAGGTCTGGTAAAATTCAGAAGTGAATATATCTGGGCCTGGGCTTTTTTTAGTTGGGAGATTCTTGATAACTGTTCAGATCTCCATGCTTGTTATAGGTCTATTTAAGTGATTAATGCCATCTTGATTTAATTTAGGTAGGTCATATAAATCAAGGAAATCATCCATTTCTTTCAGATTTTCATACTTTGTGGAGTATATGCTTTTATAATATGTCCCTATGATTTTTTGAATTTCTCTGGCATCTGTTGTGATGTTACCTTTTTCATCTCTAATTTTATTAATTTGTGTCTCTTCTCTCTTTCTTTTGGTCAGATTTGCTAAGGGTTTATCAATCTTGTTTATCCTTTCAAAGAACCAGCTCTTTGTTTCATTAATTTTTTTTTTTGGATTGTTTTCTTTTTGTTTCTATTTCATTAATTTCTGCCCTAATCTTTATTATTTCTTCCTGTCTACTAATTTTTGGTTTGCCTTGTTCTTCTTTTTCCAAGGCTTTAAGGTGAAGCATTAGGTCGTTTACTTGCAACCTTTCTAATTTCTTAATATAGGCACTTAAAGCTATAAATTTCCCTCTTAGAACTGCCTTCATTTTGTCTCAGAGATTTTGGTATGTTGTGTTCTCACTATCATTTGACTCTATAAATTTTTTGATTGCTTTCTTGATTTCTTCATTGACCCATTCATCATTTAGTAGTGTATTGTTTAGTTTCCATGATTTTGTGTGTGCTCTATAGCTTTTCTTGCTATTGATTTGTAGTTTGATTCCATTGTGGTCAGATAGAATCCAAGGAATTATTTTAATTTTCTGGAATTTGGTAAGATTTGCTTTGTGTCCCAATATATGGTCGATTTTAGAGAATTTTCCATGTGCTGCTGAAAAGAATGTATATTCTGCAGCATTTGGATGAAATGTCCTATATATATCTGCTAGGTCCATTCCTTGTATGACCTCTTTTAGTCCAGATGCCTCTTTGTTTATTTTTTCCTGGGATGACCTGTCAATTGATGAGAGTGGGGTGTTAAAGTCACCCACTACCACTGTGTTTGGTGTTATCTGTGACCTTATTTCTAATAGTGTTTGTTTGATGAATTTGGGAGCCCCCATGTTAGGTGCATATATGTTTAGCATTGCAATGTCCTCCTGTTGGAGTGTGCCCTTAATCAATATAAAGTGACCTTCCTTATCTTTCTTGACTAACGTTGGACTGAAGTCTGCCTTGTCAGATATTAGGATAGCAAGCCCTGCTTGTTTTCTAGGTCCATTTGCTTGAAACACCGTTTTCCAACCTTTCACCCTAAGATAATGTCCATCCTTTGTAGAAAGGTGAGTTTCTTGGAGACAACAAATTGTAGGGTCCTGCTTTTTAACCCAGTCTGCAAACCTATGTCTTTTGGTTGGGGCATTGAGGCTGTTGATATTAAGAGATATTATTGAAAGGTGTGTATTTATGTTTGCCTTTTTTTTTTTTTTTTTTTTTTTTTGTGGTTCAGGTTCTACCTTTGCTCTCTTGTGTTAACTAGTATTTGAGTTTTTTTGTGATTCTAAATCAATTTTTGAATTGTTTTTTCTATTTCCATGAAGAATGTGGTTGGAACTTTGATGTGGATTGCATTAAATGTGTAGATTGTTTTTGGTAAGATTGCCATTTTCACAATATTGATTCTTCCAATCCAGGAACAAGGGATGTTTTTTCCATTTCCTAGTGTCTTCTGCAATTTCTCGCTTTTGTGTTTTAAAGTTTTCATTGTAGAGATCCTTTACTTCCTTGGTTAGGTTTATTCCAAGGTACTTTATTTTCTTTAATGCTGCCCTGGCCAGCAGGGAGTTAAACAAGGACCCAAGGAGAAGTTAACCTGAATGGGAGAAGGCAAACAGACACAAGAAGGAGACCAAGTCTAGAGTCCGATCAAGGTCTCTAATTTTATTTTTTACACAGTGGTTATATGGGGGAAGAAAAGTGGGGAGTAAGCTGCCTGACGTGATTTAGGGCTGGAATTGTTAGGAAACTAAGAGGAGATGTAACTGGGTGTTTATCTAATCTTAGGGAACCTAGAGGAGATGTATCCGGGTGTTTTTCTAATCTTGCCTTAATGGTTTGACATCCTGATCATAAACTGGTCTTTTGCAAAAGATAAGATTCTGCAGACCACATTCCTAACTGCAAGCTGGATGGACCAGCTTTCTGGTGAATGAGTCAATTTAATAACAGGCCCAGGCAAAATGAAGAGGCTTTTGCTTTATGGCTCCCCACATCTCCTCCCTTCTTTTATACAAAAGAGGGGGGATGCCCGCTATTCAGTGGTTGGCTTCAACCAACTGGGGGAGAATTGACCTGACTCCTCCCATGGGCTGTCATTTTTCGTCCCACAATCTTGGCCCTTGGTACCTTTTTGGGAGGGGAGGCAGGGCCTATGTGATCATAATAGGTATGGTACCGACCTCCATGCAAGTCAGGTTTTTCTCTCAGGGAATTCAGAAGCGGTCAGAAAGGGACCTTCCCTTGCGGTGCTTTGCCTCGCACCCATGTTGGTGCCCATATCGTACTCACTTTATTGTGAGCCGATATGCATAGGTCTGAATCCTATGCAGCTCCTAAAGGAGAAGAGTCACCTGGCACATCGAAGCCCTGATCAATCAGGTCCAGTTGATGATAGTGGATTTGGATCACCTGGGATGTAAGGGAGTCGACCTGTTGTCTGATGAAGCGGACGAGCTTGCTGATTAAAAGTGGTCCCAGTGTGAATATGAGAATGAGGCTAATTAGGGGTCTGACTAGGGGCATGAGGAGGGTGAACATGGAGGACTTCCACCAATCATCGGCAGCTGATGAAAATTGTAATTTTTGGAGATCTAGGCTGACCTTATGTAATTTTTTTACTTGGGTTTCTACTAGACCTGACTCATTAATGTAATAGCAACATTCTTCTCCCAAAAAGAGGCAAGTGCTTCCCTTTTCTGCGGTGAGCAGATCTAGTGCTCGCCGATTTTGTAAGGCTACTTGGGCAATTGATGTTACCTGTCTTTGTAAGGAGGAGAGGGACTCAACAGAAGCTTCTATGGATAATTGGAATTGTTGGGATAAATGTGCTGTAGAGGCCAGGGAGTAGCCTAGGGCTCCTCCGGCAAGGCCAGCAGCCATGTGGAGGCTGGCAAGGAGATGCCTGCCACAAAGGGGAGGAAGACAGCTCTCTTTTGATGATAGGCAGGATGGAAAGTTGGCTCCAAAAGTTTGGCAGGAGTCTGAAGCATCAATTGACAGAGGGCCCAATAGAGAGCTATGTGCCCTTGATGGCCAGAGGAGCCTGTATCCTCCAGGGATGGCTCAACGATGCCAAACACAGTGTGAATGGGAGTTGGCCTCTGCAGTAAGTTAGCTGTGTCCTCCAAGACAGAGTCATCTTGAGGTCCTTCCAGCTTTGCCCTGTCAGGGAAAAAAGGAGATTTTCTCAGGGAAGTGTTTCTTCCCTGGATATGTGAGATGTCATTGGAGGTTCATCAGCTTGTTTTGCAAGTCTCTCTGGAAGCCATCTCGCAGCACTTTCTTTGGTGTCAAACAAGCACACTGATCCTCGGCCCCAAATGAGTACTGGGTCTGGGCCATTCCATTTCAAGGTTAAAGGATCTTTCCACATGGCTTTGGCAAAGGTATTTTTTGTATTTGTGTGCCAAAAGCGATCAGCAGCTGAATGTCCTTGAGTGTCAAGTGTTAAGAAGTTTAGGACAAACAAGGCATGATGAAGGATATTTTGGGGGGAGCCTTTTATGGGATATAAATCCCCTGTTTCTAATTTTTGGAGGGTATGTTTAATAGTTTGATGGGGTCGTTCAACAATTCCTTGACCCTGGGGGTTGTATGGTATGCCTGTAATATGTTTAATTTGTAGTTGATGACAGAAATTTTGGAATTTTTTACCAGTATATCCAGGACCATTATCAGTTTTAATAATTTGGGGCTTTCCCATGACAGCAAGGCAATTGAGTACATGAGCAATGACATTTTTTGAAGCTTCTCCAGCATGGAGGCTGGCAAAGATGAATCCACTAAAAGTGTCCACAGTGACTTGGAGGTACTTAAGATTACCAAATGTGGGAACGTGTGTTACATCCATTTGCCAGATCTCATTGGGAATTAATCCCCTAGGGTTCATGCCCAAGTGGGGGACGGGTAGGAGGGTGACACAGTTTGTATGTTGTTTGACTATCTGGCGGGCTTGTTCCCTAGTGATTTTAAAAAGAAGATGCAAGGTTTGAGCATTAAGGTGATGTACAGAGTGAGCTGCTTTAGCCTGGGCCACAGGATTGAGCTCAACAAGGGAAGCAAACTGGGTGGCTTTGTCAGTCATGGCATTGCCTGCGGCTAGAGGCCCAGGGAGTCCAGAATGAGCATGAATATGGCCTATATAAAAAGGATGTTGCCTAGAATGTATGCATTGCTGAATGGAGAAAAACAGAGGGGCAGCATTGGTAGTGGGTTTAATGTATGGTACGGTCTCCAAAAGAGGGATGGACTGAGCAATATAAGCACTATCAGTATACAGATTAAAGGCAGTATTTGGAAGTTGTTGAAAAACTTGTAAAACAGCAAAAAGCTCCACCATTTGAGCAGAGTGGAATGAGGATTGCAGGGAAGTGGTCTGATTGTCTACAGTGAAGGCTGCCACTCCATTAGAGGAGCCATCAGTGAAAACTAGGGGGACGTGGGGAAGGGGTCAGGGAGAGGTTAATGTAGGAAAAGCAAAAGGTTGAATTCTCAGAAATTGGAGAAGCTTGTTAGCAGGGTAATGATTATCAAGGGATCCCTGAAAAGAGGTGCAAGATATTGCCCAGTCGTCATCATTTTGTATTAACCACTGGATTTGGGTAGTGGAATAGGGAAGAACGATTTTATCAGGGTCCTTACCAAATATTTTTCTGCTTTGGTCACATCCAATTTTTATTAATTCTGCCACCCACGAGGTGTAAGGGGTAAGGACTTTGGGTGGTGAAGCGGGTAAATGGACCCAGAAGAAGGGGCCCCTCCTGCCAGAACACCCTAGTGGGTGTAAAGTCAGTAGCACAGATGACCAGGAGAAGAGGCTCCTCATAAGAGATGAAAGTGACCCTTTGGCTCAGAATTGCAGCCTCCACTATCTTCAGAGCCTCTAGGGTGGCAGCCGGAGGCAGGGTCTGGGTCTCCTTTAAGGATGTCAAACAAGGGTTTAAGCTCTCCAGCAGTTAGCTTGAGATAAGGCCTGAGCCAATTGATATCTCCTATGAGTTTTTGAAAATCATTTAAAGTTTTTAGATGATGAGTTCTAAGTTGAATCTTTTGTGAAAGAATTTTGTTATGAAAAAGTTCAAAGCCTAAGAATAAGTAAGGGGGTTTTAATTGAATTTTATCAGGAGCTATCTGAAGACCAGCTCTGGTAAGGGCCCTAGAAAGCTCTTGAGAGCAAGTAAGGAGTTCAGTGGGATCAGGTCCGGCCAAGAGAATGTCATCCATATAATGAATGATAAACAAGGAAGGCCATTTATGTCTAGATGGATCTATAACTTGGGTCACAAATTTTTGACACAGCGTAGGGCTGTTGGCCATCCCTTGAGGCAAGACTTTCCATTGGAATCTTGGCATAGAGCCTCTAAAATTTACCACAGGTAAACTAAATGCAAAATGCTGCCGATCCTCAGGGTGCAAGGGAATTGTAAAAAAGCAATCCTTTAGGTCAATAATGATTTTACAATATCCTGCAGGAATTGCCACTGGAGTGGGGAGGCCTGGTTGTAGGGCTCCCATAGGTACCATGGCCTTATTAATTTCTCTAAGGTCCTGGAGCAACCTCCATTTTCCAGACTTTTTCTTTATAACAAAGATAGGAGTATTCCACGGAGAGGTGGTAGGTTCAATACGGCCTACAGCAAATTGTTCCTGCACTAACATCGTGGCTGCAGCTAATTTTTCAGAAGTTAAGGGCCATTGATCAACCCATACAGGTTTTGTTGTTTTCCAGGGTATCTTATCTGCATGGGGTACAGGCATGTCAACAGCCATTAGGATAAATTTTTGTAGCCTATTCCAGCATGATCAGTCTTTATAGTAACTGGGATTGGCTCCTTTGTTCCCTGAGAATGTCTGCCCAATCCTTGCCCTGTGTGGAAGCCTTGATTAAGCATTTGGTGAGCTACCAACTCACTAGGGCTGCACATAATGAGTTGCATTTGAGAAAGGATGTCTTGGCCCCAGAGATTAATGGGCAGGCCTGTGACCACATAAGGTTGAATGGTGCCTTGATTGCCCTCCTCATCCTCCCATTGAATAACTTCAGAACTTTGTAATGGATTAGAAGTTTGTCCTATTCCTTTAAGATGGGTCATGGAGGCTGGGAGGGGCCAAGATGCAGGCCAGTCTTTACTGGAAATAACTGTGGCATCTGCACCAGTGTCTATAAGACCTTCAAAGGTTTTTCCTTTTAACTTTAATTTAAGAAGGGGTCTTGTTTGAGTGACCTCTTGTGCCCAGTAAATATCTGATGACCCAAACCCATGGGGGCCTCTGTTTTGTTTCCGGCATGGAGCCTTATCATTGAGGGGCAATAGTATTAACTGAGCAATCCGTTGGCCAGGAAGAATGGTAATAGGCCCCTGAAGGGAAGTAGCCATGAGTTTAATTTCCCCAGTATAGTCATTATCAATAACTCCTGGAGAAATGGTAAGGCCCTGAATGGTTGAACTGGCAAGTCCCAAGATAAGGCCAAAAGTGTCATCGCGGGCACAGAGAGGATGGGAGCGGCCACTCAGCCTTAGGGGCTGTGCATTTTCTGGAAAAATGACCTGGTTGTTTGCAATTAAAACAGGTTCTGAGCTAGTCCCCCTGGGTAAAACCTTTAAGGGCTGCTCCTATGGCTAATCCAATGCTGCAGGACATAGGGTCCATATCAGCACAGAGTGTGATAAAGTCAGAAATATTTTTGCCACGGCGATGGGGGCGTATAGCTGCTTGGCAGGCAGAGTTAGCATTCTCAAAGGCAAGATGTCTGACAAATTCATTGTCTGTTTCCTCCTTTCCCATGAGGCATTCAGCGGCCTCTGTAAGGCGGCCAATAAAATCACTATAAGGCTCTTGTGGCCCCTGTCGGATTTTAGCAAGAGAGGTGACAGCTGCTCCTTTAGAGGGAAGGCTCTTCCAGGCTTTGAGAGCTGCGTGTTGAATTTGTCTAAGTAATCCTGGAGGAAATTTAGCTTGTTGTTTATTTGTATCATAGGGGCGGTTGCCCAGAAGCTTATCTAGCATCCAGGATTTGGAAGAACCACCAGCGGCCAAGTTATGGCGGGCAGCATCCTGGCACCTCTCAGTGTAATCAGGTTTCCATAGAAGAAAATCGCCCCTAGTTAAAGTAGCTTTAGCTAACATAACCCAACAATTAACAGTAAGTCCTCACTTAGAGATTCTAAAAGTGAGATAGTGAAAGGAACAATAGGACCATACAAAGAGACTGCATTTTTTAATTCTTTTATATGTTTAAATTTAAGGCAGTGATATCGCTCGGCTTTAATGAGTAAAGTCTCATTTCCTTCCTCATCCTCAGTGCTTTCTGACCCAGCAGGTTCCTATGTTTCAGATCCTCCCTCTACCTCCTCTGGGCTTTCTGGATCCTGCGGCTCAGCCTCATTAGATTTTCCTTTGATAAGTTTAACTTGGGAGTGAGTTACAGGAAAAGTGTGGAGAGTTTTATTTTTTGTCTTAGTTTTTTGAACAGTGTGAGTGAAGGGGGAGCGTATTTCTAAATCAAGATCGCGTAATTGCTTGAGCAGTTGCAGCCTTTCCTTCTGGGCTTTGAGGAGGGTCTTAGGGGACCGTGCCTCCTGGGAAAGTTTAATAGTGGCTTGTCTAGTTATTTCTTCTAGACCGGAGGGAGCGTCATGTGCCAGGGCACAAAAAGGAGGTTTTTGCCAATGTCCGAATGGGCTGTTGGGATTCGCACAGGGAGCTAGGGGCCTTCAGCCAATGCCAGAGTGTATCCCTGGCCAAGAGACCTCAGTTGCCCTGTCGCTATGTTGTGATTCCATGCGATGGCGCGAACCAAAAGTAAAAGAGATGGAAAAGGAGTTTATAAGAATCAACAAATAAATCCCGCAATTCCTGTGTCTTGCAAATCTGACTAAATAGTCTCCATTTAAATGGTTTGCCTAAAAGTCTGCGTTGCTCATCTTACCTTAATTGGATCTGTATCACAGGCGGGCTTCCTGCGGTGATCATGGTGCGGGTCTGTATCACAGGTGCGGACTGCCTGCGGTGACCTCTATGCGGATCTTCACTCACCACCACCACCCCCCGTGGGGTGGTGATCCAATGGCAGGGACGGCCGTCCACTCGAGCGACATTCAGGTTTCTCTTCGTACCTCGAGCCCCATGTTGGGCGCTACTTGCCCCGGCCAGCAGGGAGTTGAACAAGGACCCGAGGGGAAGTTAACCTGAATGGGAGAAGGCAAACAGACACAAGAAGGAGACCAAGTCTAGAGTCTGATCAAGGTCTCTAATTTTATTTTTTACACAGTGGTTATATGGGGGAAGAAAAGTGGGGAGTAAGCTGCCTGACGTGATTTAGGGCTGGAATTGTTAGGAAACTAAGAGGAGATGTAACTGGGTGTTTATCTAATCTTAGGGAACCTAGAGGAGATGTATCCGGGTGTTTTCCTAATCTTGCCTTAACGGCTTGACATCCTGATCGTAAACTGGCCTTTTGCAAAAGATAAGATTCTGCAGACCACATTCCTAACTGCAAGCTGGATGGACCAGCTTTCTGGTGAATGAGTCAACTTAAGAACAGGCCCAGGCAAAATGGAGAGGCTTTTGCTTTATGGCTCCCGACATGATGCAATTGTGAATGGGAGTGATTCTCTGATTTCATCCTCTGTGTGTTTGTTGTTAGCATATAGGAAGACTACTGTTTTCAGTGTATTTATTTTGTATCCTGCTACATGGCTGTAGGTGTTTATCAGCTCTAACAGTTTGCTGGTAGAGTCTTTAGGGTCCTTTATGTATAGAATCATGGCATCTGCAAATAATGATAACTTCAGCTCTTCCTTTCCAATTTTTATCCCTTTTATGTGTGTTTCTTGCCTTATTGCTATGGCGAAGACTTCCAGTACTATATTAAATAAAAGTGGGGACAGTGGACACACTTGTCTTGTTCCTTATTTTAGTGGAAAAGCTTCCAGTTTTTCCCCATTTAGTGATATGTTGGCTGTAGGCTTGTCATAAATAGCGTTCATTATATTGAGATATGTTCCTTCTGTTCCCCATCTCTGTAGGTCTTTTATCATGAAGGGATGTTGGATTTTTTTCAAATGCTTTTTTTGGATCTAATGAGAAGATTATGTGAATTTTGTCCTTCAGTCCATTAATGCAACATATTACATTTGTCGATTTGCATTATGTTAAACCATTCCTGCATCTCTGGGATAAAGCCTACTGGGTGGGGGTGAATGATCTTTCGATATATTCTTGTATCTTGTGTGCCAATATTTTGTTGAGAATTTTTGCATCTATATTCATGAGGGAGATTGGTCTGTAATTTTATTTTTTTGTTCCATCTTTGTGTCTTGTTTTGGAATCAGGGTGATCCTGGCTTCTTAAAATGAGTTTGGTAGGATTCCTTCTTTTTCTATTTTATGGAAAACTTTAAGAAGCATTGATGTTAGTTCTCCCATGAAGCTCTGGTAAAATTCACCAGTGAATCCATCTGGGCCTGGACTTTTTTACTTGGGAGATTTTTTATAACTGCTTGGATCTCCATACTTGTTATAGGTTTATTTAAGTGGTTAATCTCATCTTGATTTAATGTACATAGGTCATATAAATCAAGGAAATCATCCATTTCTTTCAGATATTCAAACTTAGTGGAGTATATGTTCTTATAGTATGTTCCCATGATTTTTTTGAATTTCTCTGGTATATGTTGTGGTGGTGCCTTTTTCATCTCTAACTTTAGTAATGTATGTCTCTTCTCTCTTTCTTTTGGTCAAATTTGCTATGGGTTTATCAATCTTTTTTATCCTTTCAAAGAACCAACTCTTTGTTTCATTGATTCTCTGGATATTTTGTTTTGTTTTGTTTTTGTTGTTTGTTGGTTGGTTGGTTGGTTGGTTGGTTGGTTGGTTTCTAGTTCATGAATTTCTGCCCTAATCTTTATATTTCTTCTCATCTACTGATTTTTGTTTTGCCTTGTTCTTCTTTTTTCAAGACTTTAAGGTGAAGCATTAAGTTGTTTACTTGGGACATTTCTCATTTCTTAATATAGGCACTTAAAGCTATAAATTTCCCTTTTAGAACTGCCTTCATTGTGTCCCAAAGGTTTTGGTATGTTGTGTTCTCATTGTCATTTGACTCTATGATTTTTTCCATTTCCTTCTTGATTTATTCATTCACCCATTCATCATTTAGTAGTATATTGTTTTGTTTCCATAACTTTGTGCATGCTCTATAGCTTTTCTTGCTATTGCTTTGTACTTTGATCCCATTGTGATCAGATAAAGTGCAAAGAATTATTTCAGTTTCCATGTATTTGTTAAGCTTTGCTTTGTGTCTTAATATATGGTCTATTTTAGAGAATGTTCCATGTGTTGCTTAACAGAATGTGTATTCTGCAGCATGTGGATGAACTGTTTTATAGATATCTGTTAGGCCTATTTGTTCTATGACCTCATTTAATCCAGATGCATCTCTGTTTATTTTTTGCTGGGTTGACCTGTCAATTGATTAGAGTGGGCTATTCAAATCACCCACTACAATTGTGTTTGGTGTTGTCTGTGACCTTAGCATTTGTTTGATGAAGTTGGGAGCCCACATGTTAGGTGCATATGTGTTTAGGATTGTAATGTCCTCCTGTTGGAGTGTGCCTTTAATCAACATAAAGTGGCCTTCCTTAACTTTCCTAACTAATTTTGTTCTGTAGTATACCTTGTTAGATATTAGAATAGCAACCCCTGATTGTTTCCTAAGCACATTTGTTTGGAACACTGTTTTCCACCCTTTCAACCTAAGATAGTGTTCCTTCTGTGTAGAAAGGTGAGTTTCTTGGAGGTAACACACATTGAAAGATCCTGCTTTTCAACCCAATCTGCAAACCTATGTCTTTTGGTTGGGGCATTGAGGCTGTTGATATTAAGAGCTGTTATTGAAAGGTATGCATTTATTTTTACCATTTTTCTTGTTTTGTAGTTCTTCCAGTTTTACCTTTGCTCTCTTCTATTAACTAGCATGTGAGTATGCTTTTTTTTTTTTTCCAAGTTCCTTATATGTGTGTTTTTCTTTCTTTTCAGCATGGAGGAACCTGTCATGTATTTTCTGTAGAGTTTGTTTTGTCTTCAAATAATCCTTTAGCCTGCTTTTGTTGTGGAATGTTCTTATTTCTCTATCTACTTGAATGGATAGCTTTGCAGGATAAAGTAAACTTGGTTGACAGTTGTTATCTTTCAGAACTTGGAATACATCACTCCACACCCTTCTGGCTTTTAAAATTTGTGTTGAGTAATCTGCTGTAATCCTGATAGGTTTGCCTTTGTAGGTAACTTGATTTTTCTTTCTGACTGCTTTCAATATATTTTCTTTGATTTGTGTGTTTGGCAGTTTTAATTATATGTTGAGGAGAGGTTCTTTCCGGGTATTTTCTGTTTGGTGTCTTAAAGGCTTCCTGCATCTGCATTGGCATCTCTTTCCCCATTTGGGGGAAGTTTTCTTCTATGATTTTGTAAAATTGCCTACTGTGCCTTTGTAGTGAAATTCTTCTCCTTCTACTTACTATATCCCATATTCTTATGTTTGATCTTTTCATAGTGTCCCAAATACCTTGAAATTCCCATTCATGCTTTCCTATTAGTTTGTCTTTGTCTTTGTTGGACTGTATTAGATCTGCCACCTGATCTTCTAGTTTAGATATTCTGTCTTCTCCTTCATCCATTCTACTCGTGAGATTTCCTACAGAGATGTTCACTTCACTGACTGTGTTCTTCATTGCTTGTACTTCTGACTGGTTTTTCTTTATTATTTCTATTGCCTTATTTACATCTTGCATTGACCTCCTTATTTCACTGAAATTGGTTTCCTGTGTCTTCTTTGACTCCTTTCATTTCCTCTTTGAGTTCTTTGAACATATTTATAATCATTCTTTTGAAATCTTTCTCAGGCATTTCCTCTAAATCAATCTCACTGGAGGTCATTTCTGATGCATTAATACTTTTGGTGGATTTATATTATCTTTATTTTTTGTTTTTCTTGTTATAATGTAGAGATTTTTGCATCTTGGACTTGTTTAATGCTTGAATTTTCTAATTATCTGAAGTATTTTTAGATGTATCAATTGATCTGATGTTATATATCTTCAGGGTAGGAGCTTAAGGTGCTAGGTGTAGCTCTTAAGACTCTCAGAGTAACCACAAAAGTGACCCTAGGTATTGGTTTTGCCTGCTATGAGAGTATTCAAGTTATCTGAGTAGAACAAAATACAGGCAAATTCTAAAACTTAGCTAAACAATGTACACATTCAATGAAAAATAGCACAGAGTTATTATGCAAGAGTAGGTATTATGACTACCAGATCCTCTAACAAAGTCACAGTCCCGAAGGATGTGTGTTGCCCCACACCCTTAATCCTGTCAACTGGGAGGCTAAAATTTCTGGTCTGTAGAGGGTTCCAAGTCAGATTGTGACCAAGTGAGAACCTTCCCCAATGAACAACAGAAGAGGAAACAAAGGCACTATAAATCAGGAAGCAACAAATGACAAGCCCAAAATATAGCTTATTTAAGAATGGTAAATCCGCCAAAGGAAGGGTAGGACTCCTTACGATGTCCTCCCTCCAGACATAAAATGGCCTGGATATCCATGACCTTGTAGTGCCTGACACTACCTACACAAGACCATCATAAGAGGAGGAAAAGATCATGACATCAAAATGAAAGAGAGACTGATTGATATGGGGAGGGGATATGATGGAGAATGGAATTTCAAAGGGGAAAGTGGGGGGAGGGAAGGTAGCACCATGGGATATTTTTTATAATCATGGAAAATGTTAATAAAAATTAAGAAAAAAAAGAATGGTAAATCCAACTGTCCATCAGATTTAACATATAATTTACCCTGACATGGAAGGTGCAATTAGCACTTCTGATTCATGGCTATATACCAGGCTTATTTGGCGGGTTCTGACCTGGTGTAATTCCAGTTACCTTTTGGGATGGTTTTAGTCTCAATTATGCTGTGCACCCTCTTGGGTTCCTCTTTTCTGTGCTGTGGGCTCAGGTATGCTGGCTGGGTTGCTGGGTCACTGCTCTGATCACCTGTGCGAGGTGCTGTGTAGGTGAGCTGGCAGTGGGGGACTGGAGGCTGTGGATGATGGCTAAAGCTCTCCCACTGGTCCTCATGATCCTCTTCCTTACGAGCTGCTCCATTGTGCCTTGCCATCCTCCCTTCACATTTCTCGAGTTTGTGAGGAAGCCAGTGTGGAGAGTCCCCTCACCTGGCTTTTCCTGTGGCTCAGGCCAAGCCTTGTGGCTTGTGGACTTGGTCTCTCTGATGCTGGAGCTGCTTTTGCCTGTTTCTGTGGTCTCTAGATGCTCTGAATCTCTCCTACTAGTTGACAATTTCTTATATGCCTCACTGTTTAGTAGAAAAGTGTATTTTGCTGGTTTTTTTTTTTTTTTTTTTTTTTTTTTTTTTTTTTTTACTTTTTCTCCCCTAGGCTGTTTTGGTGTGGTTCCTATGCTGCCATCTTAACCAGAAGTCCAAGAGTTAATTTTCTTATAAGCAATGGACTTGGGATATAAAAGAATAAGATAGTCATTCAATCAAAATCTTGATTTGAACTATTTGATTACACATAATAGAGTAAAACCTGGTTATTATTGAGCCAAAACTACTGAGCTAATACACCCTTTGACAAATCTGTTTTGAAAGAGAAAACACTATTTGACAACCAAAATTTTTAGTTTAATCTTGGATAGCAATTAATCTGATGTACATTAATATTTTTATTGACACAACCAATTTTATGTGTTACCCATGACTTAAAATTAATAAAGCTTAGGCAAGCTTTCTCAACATATTTTACCTAACAGGAGGATAAAATTTACAGTGACTGAAAATAAATCACTTAAAGTTAAGTGATTAAACCTAATGATGACCATTTGATAGAATTAGCTTAAATAAAACAGGAACTAAGCCAGGCATGGTGGTGCATGTCCTTAATCCCAGCACTCTTGAGGCAGAGGTAAGAAGCTCTCCGAGCTAGCATGAGACCTTACCTCGGAAAACCAAAGAAGAAGAAAACAGGAACTATTGTTAAAGTCACATTGTTCATAGGTATGAGAATCTTATATTTGGAAATTAAACACTTATTAATGAACCTTTACCTTAAGATTCAGTTTCCCCAATAGTTAATGTCTTGGCAAATAGAGAAACATAGTTAACTTTACTGAAAGTCTTAAGGCCATTTGGTTGTTGTTGTTGTTTTGTTTTTTTGAGGTAGGGTCTCTCTCTAGCCTGGGCTTACCTAGAATTCACTCTGTAGTATCATGTTGGCCTTGAACTCACAGCAGTCCTCCTACCTCTGCCTCCTGAGTGCTGGGATCAAAGGTGTGTGCCACTATGCCCAGCTAAAGCCAGTTTTTATAACTCTTAAACCATGGACATAGTGAACTGTTGGACTCAGTTTCTCTATTAGTCAAAACCTTGGCATCAAGTAAACATATTTTAAATTTTATCTAATGAAATATTTCAATGGAGGGGCCCTTTCATGAGCAGCCTTCATTACTGTTATGATCTCCTAGTGATGTCTATCCTTATTTTTCTCTTTCCCTTCTGCTCTTTTTGTCTCACTTTTTTCTTTCTTTTTTCTTTACTTTTTTTATTTCCTTTACTTTTTTTCTACTTTTTTTTCTCCCAGCTTCCTGATTATAATAAACAGAAGTTGTAGCCTGGAGCAACTGTTCTAAGCTCTTGTCTTGTTTGGCTACCAATTTTTGTAATTTCTTATGAATATCAGGTGTTAACTAAGTTAAAATTTTATCTTTAAGGGCTAGAGAGATTGCTTAGTGGTTATGGTGCTTGCCTGCAAAGCCAAAAGACCCAGGTTTGATTCCTCAGGACCCACATAAAGCCAGATGCACAAGGTGGTGCATGTGTCTGGAGTTCACTTGCAGTAGCTGAAGACCCTGGTACATCCATCTCTATATATGCCTCTCTCTCCCTCTCTCTCTCTCAATCATGAATAAAAAATAAATACTGGCAAAAAATATCTTTAAGAAGAATTTTCTCCTCCATGGTATCTGGAGTTACATTATTATGCTTTCTAATTGTCTCCTTAAGTCATTGGAGAAAAGTAGTGAGCAATTCCTGTTCTTCCTGGATTATTGAAATGAGCCCAGTTCTCAAGGAGATATGGTAGTGGAGACTTTGGGGTGTCTTGGAAGCCACTTGCCCCATCTAAAACAAAATGGAGGGAAAAAAAAGAATGTAGAGTCAGGCTATGCTCAATCCTGTCTTGTATCTTATTGCTGGAGGGGAGCATCCATCTGGTCTGGATTTGGGAGAAGAAATTAGGATTTGTTTTGTTTTGTTTTGTTTAATCCCTTTCCTACAGGATTCCTAACCCATGTTTCCTGATTCTCTTCCCAATCAAAAAAGGGACACATAGGGCTGTAGAGATGGCTTAGTGCTTAAGCGTTAGCCTGTGAAGCCTAAGGACCACAGTTGGAGGCTTGATTCCCCAGGACCCACGTTAGCCAGATGCATAAGGGGGTGCATGCATCTGTAGTTCATTTGCAGTGGCTGGAAGCCCTGGAGCGCCCATTCTCTCTCTCTCTCTCTCTCTCTCTCTCTCTCTCTGCCTCTTTCTCTCTCTGTCTGTTGCTCTCAGATAAATAAATAAAAATAAAAATAAATTTTTTTAAAGGGACACACAGCATGGTATATGTGCCTTCTGGAGCAAGGAAGGTCCAAGATAAGATATCCATGCTCATCCTACAAGACCAAGTCTCAAGCTTGAGGTCCTCTAGCCCTCCACCAGCACTGCACATGTCTTACATCACAGCATATAAGCAGTACCACTGACAAGATAGGCCCAAGTATGAAGACTTCTGCTTTTACTCCTGTCTTGATAGCCTAAATGCCCTTTGGGTGGGTTCCTTGGACCCCTTTCCATTCTCCCCTCTGTGAGATCCTGGGATATAGGTCCCCCTGCCCATTTGTGAATGTTTTAGAATGGTCTAGGGACTAAAGGGCATTGATTTAAAGGTAATATCTGGTTTTATTACCTCAAATATATGAATTAAAGGTGTGACCTATCACATCCAGCAGAATATTACCCCTTGTTGATATTTGAGAGAAAGAAACAGATGAGAGAGATCACTTACTTGATGCTTTTCTATCATATCCATTTTTACCTTGATATACACTTAGGCAAGCCTGATGCTTTCTTATGTAAGGAGTTTGTAAATTGATCAAATACCTTGACTTGGTTTACCCATTTGACCTTTATTGTCTAGTGAGAAATTTCACCTGACATAAGTGACTGCAGGTGTTCAAAAGAGAGGAACTATAAACAAAACCAAAGTTATATGCTTGCTTTTACTCCCTTTTCCTTGTCAGAGACAATTGGCCATTTTGTCTCTGGACAGGGTCTAGGGGGCATGGGGCTTAAATCTGCATGGGACCTGACATAAAGAGGGCACCATCCTTTTTGCCAGAGTTGAGCTTGCCATGACTTTAAATAACATGTAACAGTAAATAAGCAAAAGAAAATGACAGAGCAGAGAGCTAAGCATCCTAACAAAAGAGGATACTCTTTTGAAATTGTCTATTTGTTTTTACCTAGGAAATTAATTTTATCCATTTGTAATACACAAGGTGATAGGGTCTTCATGAATTACATCTGTGCTTATGATTTTTGACCCACTCAGGACAGGATCTCACCTGTGTCTAATGTAAGCTAAATTTAGATTAAATCTGTGTCTGTCTATAAAAATTTAAGAGCATCCTTAAGTGTTTGTAAACAGTTGAAAAACCCTTAGTTTTAGGCATGGTATTTGTGGTGGTTTGATTCAGGTGTCCCCCATAAACTTAGGTATTCTGAATGCTAGGTTCCCAGCTGATGGAGATTTGGGAATACACTACTCCCTAGAGGGAGTGTATTGTTGGGGGTGGGCTTATAGATGTTATAGCCAGTTTCCCCGTGCCAGTGTTTGGCACACTGTCTTGTTCCCATTGTCACCTTATGTGGGTCAGGGGGTGATGTCCACCCTCTGCTCATGCCATCGTTTTCCCTGCCATCATGGAGCTTCCCCTCAAGCCTGTAAACCAAAATAAACCTATTTTTCCAGAAGCTGCTCTTGGTTGGGTGATTTCTACCAGCAATGTGAACCTGACTGCAACAGTATTTATCTATGTTTTGCCTGAAAATAAGCTTTTTGTACTTTATCTTATCTCATAATCTTTTCATATGTGCACACCTTCATCTACACACTTTAACATTCTGATCTAAGTTCCACTCAAAAAAAGCATTCTTCCAGTTGTGGTGGTACATACCTTTAATCTCAGCACTCGGGAGGCAGAAGTAGGAAAATTGCTGAGGGTTCAAGTCCACCCTGAGACTACATAGTGAATTCCAGGTCAGCCTGAGCTAGAGTGAGACTCTGTCTCAGAAAACCAAGCATAGCAGGCAAACCCAACACCTAGGGTCATTTCTGCTGTTACTCTGGAAGTCATATAAGAGCAGCACCTGGCACCTTAAACTCCTATCCTGAAGATATATAACATCAGGTTTACACATCTAAGAATACTGCAGATAATTAGAAAACCCAAACACCAAATTAACCCATGATGCAAAAATGTCTACATTATAATACAAGAAACACAAAAAGATCAAGACAAATAATTCAACGAAAAATCATAAATCCATTAGAAATGACCTCAGTGAGACTGATTTAAACGAAATGCCTGAGAAAGATTTCAAAAGAATGCTTATAACTATGTTCAAATAAATCTAAGATGAAACCAAAAGAATTGAAGAATAAAACAAACTCCTAAAGGAGAACCCAGAAAACCAACTTAATGAAATAAGGAAGTAAATACAAGACATGAGTAAGGAAATAGAAATTCTGGTGGCACATGCCTCTAATCCCAGCACTCGGGGGCAGAGGGAGGAGGATTGCCATGAGTTCAAGGCCACCCTGAGACTACATAGTGAATTCCAAGTCAGCCTGGACTAGAGCAAGACTCTACTTCGACAAACCAAAAAAAAAAAAAGAAAGAAAGAAATACTGAAGAAAAACCAATCAGAAATACTAGAAATGAAAAACATAGTAACTCAAAAAAAAAAAAAAAACCCTCTGTAGAAAGTCTCACTAATAAAATAAATGAAGGAGAGAACAGAATATTTAAACTAGAAGACCAGGTGGCAAATATAAGGTATAAATGGGAATTTCAAGATATTTGGACACTATGAAAAGATCAAACATAAGAATTCAGGGTATCAGGGGTTGGAGAGATGGCTTGGTGGTTAAGTGCTTGCCTGTGAAGCCTAAGAACCCTGGATTGAGGCTCGATTCCCCAGTACCCACATAAGCCAGATGCACAAGGTGGTGCATGTGTCTGGAGCTCATTTGCAGTGGCTGGAGGCCCTGGTGTGCCCATTCTCTCTCCCTCTCTCTCTCTCTCTCTCTCTCTCTCTCTTTCTCTGTCTGTCTCTCTCAAATAAATAAATAGAACTAAACAAAAAAAATTTAAACAGAATTCAGGGTATCATAGGAGAAAAATTTTAGTCCAAAGTGAAATTTTTCAGCAAAATTATACAAGAATATTTCTCTCAAATTGGGAAAGAGATACCAACACAGATACAGGAAATGTTTAGAACACCAAACAGACAAAAGCTGGAAAGAACCTTTCACAGACATTTTTTAATAAACTCCAAAACACAGAAACTATATTGAAATCAGTTAGAAAAATCAAGTCACATATAATTTCAAGTCCATCACAATAACAGGAGATTACACAACACAAACTTTAAAAGCTAGAAGTGCCTAGAATGATGTATTCCAAGTTCTGAAAGATAACCATCAACCAAGATTACTTTACCCAGAAAAGCTATCTATCCAAATTGACAGAGACATAAGGACACTCTACAATACAAACAGTCTAAAGTAATATATGATCACTAAGCCAGCTCTACAGAAAATACCTGAAGGGATCCTTTATGAGGAGGATAAAGGAAAGCACACACATAAGGAAACAGGAAAAAATAAACCATACTCAAATAATAGTTAATACAAGAGAGAAAAGGGAAAACAGGAAGCACTATGAAACAAGAAGAATGGTGAGACTAAACATATATCTTTCAATAATAACTCTTAATATCAATGGCCTCAATGGCTCAAACAAAAGACTCAGGCTTGCAGGCTGGATTAAAAGGCTTGATCCTTCTGTTTGCTGTCTCCAAGAAACTTGCCTATCCATAAAAGACAGACACTATCTTAGGATGAAAGGATGGAAAATGGTATTTCAAGCAAATGGGCCTAGGAAACAAACAGATGTTTCTACCCTAATAGCCGACAGGATAGACTTCAAGCCAACATTACTGAGGAAAGATAAAGAAGGTCACCTTATATAGATTTTAAAAAATTCAACAGGATTATATTACCATTCTAAACATATATGCACCTAACATGGGGGCTCGCAATTTCATCAAACAGTATTAGACTTAGGGTCACAGATAAAACCAAGAACAATTGTAGTTGGTGACTTTAATACCCTACAATCATTAACTGACTGGTCATCCTGGTAAAAAATAAGCAGAGAGCATCTAGATTAAATGATGTCATAGAGCAAATACACCTAACACATATCTACAGAACATTCCATCCAAATGCTGCAGAATACACATTCTTCTTAGCAGTACAGGGAACATTCTCTACAATAGACCATATATTAGGACACAAAGCAAATCTTAACAAATACAGGCAAATTAAAATAATTCCTTGTACTCTATCTGATCACCATGGGATTAAATTACAAACCAGCAAGAAAAACTACTAAAATAAACTAAACAGTACACTATTGAATGATGAATGGGTCATTAAAGAAATCCAACAGTTCATAGAATCAAATAATAATGATAACACAACATACTAAAACCTTTGGGACACAATGAAGGCAGTCTTAAGAGAGAAATTCATAGCTTTAAATACCTATATTAATAAATTAAAAAGGTTTCAAGAAAACAACTTAATGCTTCACTTTAAGGCCTTGGTAAAAGAAGAACAAGGCAATCCATGGGAAGAAATAATAAAGATTATGGCAGAAATTAATGAAGTAGAAACCCCCCCCCCAAAAAAAACAATCCAAAGAATCAATGAGGGCTGGAGAGATGGCCTAGCAGTTAAGCACTTGCCTGTGAAGCCTAAGGACCCCGGTTCGAGGCTCGACTCCCCAGGACCCACGTTAGCCAGATGCACAGGGGGGTGCACACATCTGGAATTTATTTGCAGTGGCTGGAGGCCCTGGCACGCCCATTCTCTCTACCTCTCTCTATCTGCCTCTTTCTTTCTCTGTCTGTCACTCTCAAATAAATAAATTTAAAAAAAAATTTAAAAAAAGAATCAATGAAACAAAAAACTGGTTCTTTGAAAATGTAAACAAGATTGATAAAGCCTCAGCAAATCTGACCAAAAGAAAGAGATAAGAGGCACAAATTAATAAAATTAGAGATGAAAAAGGCACCATTACAACAGATACCAATCTAATTCAGAAAATCTCAAGGACATACTTTAAGAATATCTACTCCACTAAGTTTGAAAATCTGAAAGAAATGGATTATTTCCTAGTTTATATGCTCTACCAAAATTAAATATAGATGAGATAAACCACTTAAATAGACCTAATGAGAGGGGGATACAGTTAGGGTGACTGAGACCCTGAAGGTGAAAAGTGCAGGATAGCTTGTACTTGCTAGAAATCAAAGATGATCTAACTTAGTTCCCTGGAGACCTGTTTTTTCCAAAACTAATCAGTACCCTTCCTGGGAGGGAGGTCTTTCATAGGATTTAAACATTGTTGTTGGTCAAGTTCAGCCCCCAGAATTTGGTGCTAGGGCTTACCTCTTCCTGGGACAGTCCCTAACCCTATCCAACAAGCTGTCCATCTGGTTCACCTTAGCCAGAAGGCCGCCCACCCCCAAAAGGTCATAAATACCTTTGCAAGGGAAAGGCAGGCTCTTTGACTACTTTGGAACTTCCAGTTGTGGTCCCAGCCGGGTGGGCCCCTAGTCCTTATTTTCCACATGGGATCCTTTAGCCCCTCTTGCCCCCCACACGGCAGAAGCTCCTTGAACTTTTTTTTCTATTTTCTTTCCATGCCTTTTTGCAGGCCCTCCACATGGCATCTTTAGCTGTGTGGGTGCCTTTCCTTGGTTCTGTACGTCCCTCAGTAAATATAATTTAATAATTATCCTTCTCAGTCTTCTTTTTTGTTTAATTTTTTGTCTAAAATTAGAAACAAACCTAGGGTTTGAGGTTCAAGGACTTCTCTGGACCCCCGGCACCCTGTTATCGTTAGTGACCATGAAGGGATAATCTTGAGAAGGAAAATTATGATTATTAATTTATGGGAGAAGATGAGAAGCACATTTTCAGGCTGTGAGCCCTGCTTCTCTCCATTTTTGGGAAAACTGGCTTACTTTCTCTTCTTGCTGGAGGTTAAGATCACTATCTCTGGTTAAGATGAGGGGAATGAATAGCTTTGGCATTGGCCAGGTAAGCAGACAGGTCTCCTTTCAGAATGGTCACCTACTCGCCTAGGCTTCTCCACTTGGCCTGTTCCACTTTGCTGGGATTGGAGCTCTACTGAAATGTGTTGTCACCTGAGGCCAAATGGGGATGGCATCTTGTGGGGCTCTTTTGTAAAGGTGACAACTTTTGAAGGGAGATGCAGTTGGTTGAGCTTCTCTAACTCCCAGCCACAAGGCTGAACTCCAGAGCTTGAGAGCTGGTTCTGCTGAACTGATAGGGAGGTCCCTTGTGGCCACATGGAGGCTCCAGAAACAAAGATCCCTGATCTGAATTTCTTCTAGGATTTTTTTTTTTTCATTTTTCCATTACAAGCCACTATGCCACAAGAAACATGGCTGCCTGTAGGGGGGATGGAAGGATGGAGCTCTGACTCTTGCTCTGGGCTCCATCCCTCCTGTGGCACAAGCTTCTGTCCAGTTCAATTGCAGACTTGAGGCCACACCTCAGGGGAGCTTCCAGGCAGAGAGTGTGGGTCTCTGGTCCCCTAAATAAGGGGGAGACTAAAAATGCTCCAGCCAATCTCTGAGCCTAGGTGCTTGGCTGGAAAGGTTTTTGCAACAAGCCTGGGTCCCAACCAAATGCCTCCTCCCCCTATGGAGCTGAGGCCTGCAGCTATGTCAATTGAGTAGGAGAGGTAACCATGCTGTGCCTTAGGAAATACAGAGACATAATGGGAAGGACATGCCTGATGGTGCTCACCAGCTGCTATGATTTTCTGCTAAAGTGTTCTATGACAAATATATCTTTACATAACTGTAAATCATTTATTCATACAGGTATTATAAATAGTAAAATGAGCTAAGCCTGATGACCTAGGCCTATTATCATAGCTACTTGGGATTCTGTGACAGGAGGATCTCCAGTTCAAGGTTCCGATGTGATAGCCTGACCCCACATTTAAAAACCATGTGGTTCTTAAATTGCTTGATAAAAATAAGTACAAATTTTAATTTGAACTATGCCTGATATTTTCTCTTTTGTTTAGGCTTTAAACAAATGAGATGCTGTTTATAAACACCATTTGGTTTCTTTATTAATTCAAACAGTCCAACAGATTGCGCCTAAAGTTTTTGTTGGCATTTGATTTATTTCAAGGGTTATGTTTGTTTGTTGGTTGGTTTGTTTTTGTTTTTGTCTGAAGGTCAGATTTAACTAGGACCTACAGTGAGCTAAAATTTTATATAAATAGGCCATAATTTGTTACATGATATCATAAATATAATTACTGATTTTATGTCCTAGGTCAACTTCAACCTACATAGTGAATTATTGAAAACAACAGAATTCTCTCTGAGGTGGTGGGCCATAATTTGCCTGGTATTTTAAAAGATAATAATGTCCTGTTATTTAAAAGGAGGAAGCGACTGGCCTGAGTTCCAGGCCAGCCTGCCTCAAAACAAAAACAAAAATTTCCCTTAGTTACTTCTAATAAAAACACTTTCAAGTGTGTCAGAGGTATTGATAAAGATTATCCTCCAAATTGTTGTCATGTTTTGCCTGTACTCATAGACTTATAACTCAAAAGTATTTCATGGAGTTTATTAATAAAAAAATCTCAAATCAATGGGTTATAAAATCTATAGGTATATACGCTGATATTATAAAAACAAGTCTGGTTGTCAGGTAGAGATTTTTGGTGACATAAATACTAAGGAAATTATAAGTTTTTCTGCTAAGTTTATTTCTCTACAAATTTTCAACAGTAATATGGTTAACTCGTTGAAGCTAGACTACTTGTTTCTTTGTCAGTGGGTAATAAGATTAATCAATTTGATGTAGTTTCTCCTAATAGTCTTATAAAAAAGAAGGTTAATTATAGGGTGAGATGAGATAATTGAAGGAACTGAAAAAGAATATTTCAATGTTAGGCATAAAATTATTGTTAAAATGCTTTTTTGAATGGAACTTAGATCAAAATATTAAAATATGTGGGCGAAGGTATGTGTATGTAAAAAGATAGAGGAGATATACAAAGACAAAATTTTGCCTAAAGTTAATTTCCTTTTATAAAAAACAGAAAGCTAATTTTCAGGCTAAACATCAACACCACGGCTAAAATTAAAGATTTTTCAACTGTTTACAGACTTTAAGGATACTCTAAAAGTTTTATATAGGGACATAGGCTTACTCTAAATACAGCTTATGTTGGACACAAGTGATGTCCTATGCTAGGTGGGTCACAAAGTTGTAAACACATATGTAATTCATATTATTTGGAGGTCTAGCCAGGTTAAACATAGACAAGACCCTATTAGATTATGCATTAAAAATGGGTAAAATAAATTTCCTAGGTAAAAACAAACAACTTCAGAGTAAGACAACAAATGTCAGGATCCTTAGCTCTCTGCTCTGTTATTTCCTTGTGCTCTGTTATTTCCTTGTGCTATTTAAACTCATGACAAGCTGGACTCTGGAAAAAGAGATGGTGCTTCCTTTATCTCAGACCCCATAAAAGTTTAAGCCATGTGTCCTCCAGACCTTGTCCAGAGAGACAAAATGGCCAATTGTCTCTAACAAGGAAAAGGGAATGACAAACAACATATAACTCTGGTTCTCTTTATAGTTCTTCTCTTTTAAACACCTAAAGTCACATCTGTTAGATAAAATTTCTTACTAGACAAAAAGGTAAAATAAGTAAACTGAGTCAAGGTAGTTGATCAGGTTACAATCTCCTTACATAAGACAAACATCAGACTTTCTGTTGCAGTCAGGTTTGCATTGCTGGCAAAAATCACCTAACCAAGAGCAGCTTTGGGGGGTAAAAAAAAAACAAAAAAGATTTATTATGGCTTACAGACTCTAGGGGAAGTTCCATGATGGCAGAGGTTGGACAGCACCTCCTAGCCAACATCAAGTGGACAACAGGAACAGGAGAGTGTGCCAAACACTGGCAAGGGGAAACTGCTTATAATACCCATAAGCCTACCCCCAACAATACACTGCCTCTAGGAGACGATAGTGCCCAAATCTCCATCAGCTGGGAACCTAGCATTCAGAACACCTAAGTTTATGGGGGACACCTGAATCAAACCACCACATTCTGCCCCTGGCTCCCATAAACTGATAACCATTCATGATTAAAATGCAATGCATTCAGTACATCTTTAAAAGTCCCCATAGTATTTATCAATCCTAATGATGTTCAAACATCACCATAGTCCAAGGTCTTTTAACTGAGCCATAATACCAAAAAGTCCTCCCAAAACCCACAGAATACACATTCACATTGCAAAAGATGGCACTGGGCATAGAAAAGAAATATTCAACCATTACAAGATTTTAAAAAGGGCAAACATAAAACTCTGTAGTTCCAAGTCCAACAAATCTAGTCAATGACAAATCTGCAAGTCCGAGAATTCTAACCAGCAAGAAGTTTCTGGAGTTCCAATTCCACCCCTCCATCTAGGCTACTCACAGTCCTGGAAAACTTCATCCAGGGGCAACAGCTCTTCTTGGAAGCCATCTCATGGTTACAGCATCTTCACTGGGTTTTCACTGCAAGCCATGGTTCATCCTCATGACTCCACCTGGTATCCATGCTTCACACTGCCCCCTCTCTCTCCCTATTTCTCATAAATAAATAAATAAATAAATAAATAAATAAATAATATTTTATTTTATTTTATTTTTAGTTATCCATCCTTTTATTATAATTAATATTAATGGGCACAAACCTTTTGTTGTACTACTTTCTTTATAACAGTATTTTCTCTCACTGTGTCTCTCTCATCTCCTTTTTCTCCTCCTATCTCCTCTACCTTGACCCTTTCTCTTTCTCTCTAACTCAAACAATCATAAGTACATTCTACATATATACCCATAACACACTAATACTTGTATCAATCATAGAATAAATTCAAAGAATTTTTTGTTATAATGAAGGATATTCTCACCAACAGTGAATGAAGATTCTCTCCCTGTGTTTGTTGTCTGTTTTCCTGATGATACCATTCTGACTGAGATAAAATGGTATCTCAGTTGTTATGATTTTCATTTCCCTGTTGGCTAGAGAAATATAAGAATGGATATATGTCATAGTGTTAAATAGACATCTCATATTGCCCAGCTATACTACTTTTGAGCATATACTCTAGGGGTTCCACACTCTCTACAGAGATCGTACATCCATGTTCATTGAAGCTTTATTTAATATCCTATGCATCAGCTGAAAAATATTTTTAAAAAATTTTTTAAATTGCATATAAGGGGCTGGAGAGATGGCTTATCAGTTAAGGCTCTATCCTTCATAGTTTAAGGACCCAGGTTCAATTTCCCAGTACCCCACATAAGCCAGATGCACAAGGTTACCCATGTGTCTGGAATTCATTTGAAGTGGCTGGAGGCCCTGGTGTACCCATTCTGTCTCTTTCTTAATCTTCCTCATTCTCTCTATCCCTTTTATAAATAAATAAATAAAATAATTTTTAATTGTATTTGATAATTCCTCACTGTATGATACCTAAATCTCTGGATGCCAACTAATAACAAACAAATTTAAATTGCAACATTCTATATCATATTTTAGGGTAAAAGTTTATTATGAATATTTTAAAGGAATATATCTTTGAAAGACCCTAAGATATTTCATCCTGTTTATAAGGTTATTGAATGTATGTACTAAAGCAAAGTAGTATAAATGTTACAAGATAAAATATGGACTTAAAATATGCTTAAGATCCATTAGAATACACAGATACAATGAATATGGAAGAATTTCATGAATACTGAGTTGAAATACAGACTTTTATGAACTGATAAGAAGGCATTAGAGGCTGAGGGAAGAATATTAACAACTGTTTCCATGAGGAATTGTGAATTTATTCAGAGTATTCTTCTATTAGAATGGACTCACCATTTGTGGGAACATCTTTGACTGGCCTTGACTAGCAGACTTAAGATACAAAATTTGTTTTGGAAGATGATGAAAACAGGAAACTGAAGGTTGTTGGCTTGGGGATGTAATATCCCAACATTCCCAGACAGTACATAATAAACTACAAGAGTTGTATGTATCACACATGCAATGTATCAGTGAAGTCCTTACAAATAACTCATGGAAGAAACAGTTGCTAGGTGAGCTCATATGAGAGCAGTTGTAGCAAACAGCTTCAGGTTCACTGAAATGAACTTCCAGACCAGGCACAGTTATGGAGGAAGGGATATTTATTGAAGCTTACAGATCCAGGGGAAGTTCCATAATGGCAGAAAAAGCTGGCCTACATTCACAGGACCAAGCAGAGAGAGAGAAGTACAAGCCTAAAGGTCAAAAGCCAGAGCACACTTCAGGAACTCCAGCTAGGCACACTTTGCATATCTTTAGATTGAAATCTGAAACCCACCACCATCCCTTAAAGTCCACCCAGTGACACTGCCTCCAGCCAGGTGGCTAAAGATGCAAACTACAAATAATAAAGAACTGAATATATTGGAGGCCATCCATTCAAACTACCACATTCTTCCCCTGGCCCCCAATAGATTTATAACCATCACACATTGTAAATTGTACTCAGTTCAATTTCAAAGGCCCCCACAGTCTTGACCAGTTTAAGATATTAAGACCTGTAAAATCAAACAAATTAAACACTTCTAACACATAAAGGCACAGAGTAAACATTCTCAACTGGTATAAAGCATTGCAAGGAGAGACTAAAACAATGCAAACTCAACCACCATCAAACAAACATCAAACTTCTGCAGTTCAAGTTCAATACAACCAGGGGCTGACAGTCTCCAGATTTTCCAATTTTGCCCCTCCAGCTGGGCAGAGTAGCCAGGGAACACTTCCATCTTAGGCCAACAGGGCACTCTATGGTAGCCCTTGCATTTTCCTGGTATATACAAAACATCTTCAGGTCTTCATGCAAACTGCGGTCCATCTTCTAAAGGCTCTTTCCGCCTATCAGGGCATCAGGCCCTACCTCATGCCGCATGTCAGCTGCAGCTCCTGGAACCGTGTGCAATTCATGACCAATGCTCACATTTTTCATGCTTCTGAAACCAATACCAGGTGTGCAGGACACAGCCATATTCTTAATTCACAGACAAATAAATCATAACTTTGAAAATCAGGTTCCTTCTTCAGTCAACTCTTTCCAAAAGTGTTTGCATTTCTATGATAGTCTTCTCTCAGGCATCCTTTCCATGGTAAAGCAATTGGACCATCTTCCTTTAAGATTACTAATATGTTTGACAATAGCAGATTCAGTAACTTAAAACCAGTCTCAGTGCCTGTAATTTTAACTTGCTTGAGGTTTTCCATCTTAAAATCTTAAATCTCTCAGTCCAATATCTTCAGCCAAGCACATCAGTCCATTACAAATTTAACCTTGATCAAACTCTCTGGGCCTGGGCAGCAGGACACAGCCAGCCCTTATGCCAGTAGCCCAGTGCCAACAAAGTCCTCTGCAGTCTTTCCTTCCTCGAGCCAAGCCTCGAAGTTCAATGCTGTCTGAACTTAGCATTCTCAGACTCTCATCAGAATAGTCCATAAAACTTGGCTTACCACTCCAGAAGACATCTTCAGTTGCAAGCACCAAGTCCATGCCTATTCCTCCAAAACAAAGGTTCCAAAAGATCAACATCCACATGGTCAGGTTCATCTCAGTCCACTCCTTGGTACCAAGTTCTATAGCAGACAGCTTCAGGTTCACTGAGATGAACTTCCAGACCAAGCACAGTTATGGAGGAAGGGATATTTATTGAAGCTTACAGATCCAGGGGAAGTTCCATAAATGGCAGAAGAAGCTGCCTGCCTTCACAGGCCCAAGGAGAGAGAGGGGGGGGGAGAGAGAGAGGGAGAGAGAGAGAATCATCAATAAATAATATTTTTATTTATTTATTTATTTCAGAGTGACAGAGAGAAGGAAGCAGAGAGAGAGAGAGAGAGAGAGAGAGAGAGAGAGAGAGAGAGAATGGGTGTGCCAGAGCTTCCAGCCTCTGTAAATGAACTCCAGATGCGTGCGCCCCCTTGTGCATCTGGCTAACGTGGGTCCTGGGGAATTGAGTCTTGAACCGGGGTCCTTAGGCTTCACAGGCAAGCGCTTAACCGCTAAGCCATCTCTCCAGTCCAATAAATAATTTTTTTAAAAAATAAATAAACATCATAACATTAATGAAGATTGATCAGGAAAAGGCCCCTTCATTAAAACATTTAACTAGATAAAATCTAAATATATTTACTTGATGTCAGTGTTTTAACCAGTAGAGAAACTAAGTCTTATGGTTAAGCCCTCACTCATTACCAGCTCACTGATACTAATTTGTTGTGGTTTAAGGATTATAAAAACTGGCTTTAAGACTCTCAGTAAAGTAAACTAGTTTCCTCTATTTGTTTTAGCTAGAGAAACTGAGTCTTAAGATAAAGGTTCATGTATAAGTGTTTAATTTCCAAAGATGAGATACTCATACCTAAAAACATTATAACTTTGAAGATAGCTTCTGTTTTATTTATTCTAATTCTATTAAATGGTCATCGCTAGGTTTAATCACTTAGATGTAAGTGATTTAATATCAGTCACTATAACCTTTATGCTCATGTTAGGTAAAATATATTGGGCTAACTTGTCTAAGCTTTATCAATTTTAAGTCTGGGTAAGACATAAATTGTTTTATGTTAATAAAAATTTCTATTATGCATAAAATCAATTACTATCAATATTAAGCTAAAAACATTGGTTGTCAAATGGTGTTTTCTCTTTCAAAACAGATTTGTCAATGGTTGTGTTAGAGCTTAGCTGTTTTGGCTCAACAATGACCAGATTCTACTCTATTATATATAAAGTAACTGTCTCATTTCTGGCATCTCAAGACAAGTACTTATAACAAAATTAATTCTTTTTTCCCCCTTTTTATTGACAGCTTCCATACTTACAGAAAATAAACCATGATAATTGTTAGGTCAAGATGGGCTTCCCAAAAAGGAAGTCACCAAAGGAAACAGGATGTCAACACAGAGATATAAGAGAGTGAGTCATCCATATTCCTCAAGAAATTGCCCAGCCATTAATGATGCCCCAAGTCCAGATTTATTGTCCCCCCCCCCCTTATCTCTCACTGGGTCACTTCTGGTTTCATCCTAAGAATAGAGATTTTCTGCCCACTTATCTCTCACCAGGTCACTTCTGGTCACCTAATGTAAAGAACAGAGATTTACTGCCCCAACAAGAAAATTCCTTCCCTTTTTCACCTCCCCCCAGGTGAAGAGCCTGTAAAGCTCACTATCTGTAACCCCAAACTAACTTCTCCCACTCTTGAGAGTCAGTCCTGGCAGCTCGTGTTTTTTCCCTGAATAAAAACTTCCATCTTTGCCTCAGAGTACTCTTCATGGTCTTGGTTGCTCCTGAACCTTACATTTGGTGCCTGACTCAGATAAGGAGGCTCCCGGTTGCCCTCTTGGGCGACCAGACATCCTTTTCCCCTGACCAGACCGCCGAGCTGCCATTCGACCCTCTGAAGGCCTTGGACCATCTCTGATACAGGCTCTCACACCCACCACAATTTAGCCTCACTGTTCTTCCCTTCCTCGTGTCCTCCATTTTTGGTAAGTATTCCTCTCTCTTGGGTTGGCCTGCTCTCGAGGTTCACCCCTCCTCGTGGAAGCCGTGCCAACATGCCAGGCTACACCCCTCAGCCACTAGGCCCCAACCCCAGGTTTTGAGAAATATGCACTCTCAAAGCCTCAGGTCTATTGTTCTCTGGTCTACTGTACCCTAAGGGGCACCTTTTGGTTCAGTTGCACCATCTCGGGACACTCCCTTTCCCTCCCTCCTCTCCCTCTCATCTTCCACTGCTAGCTACTCTAGTCTTTCAGTACCAGACGCTTTCTCCATCAGGAGCACAGGTGCCCTCCTTGCCCACTAAACAGGCTAAAAAGCTGACAGTTGCGACCTGTATGGACTTTGCCCATATGGAAGGTGCAGGCCCCATTCACCCTAATGGGCCAGGGGTCACATTGGTATTCCGTGTAAACCCAGCTTAAGCCCTTGGCTCCCTCCTCACACTCCTGAGATCTCCTCTTTCACTGTCAGCAGCTTTCGCCATTGGGAGCACAGGCGCCCTCCTTGCCCACTAATAGGCTAAAAAGCCAACAGTTGTGACCTGTACGGCCTCTGCCCACGTGAGAGATGCAGGCCCCATTCACCCTAAAGGGCCAGGGGGTCATAATGGTACCTGTGTAAACCCAGCTTAAGCTCTGGTTTCTTCACCACCTTTGTCTTGTTCTTTCTCTGTCTCCTTTCAGTAGCTCTTTTACTATACTCTCACACCTCCATGGGGAATAAAACCTCCAAACCACTTTCTACTACCCCCCTAGCCTGTCTCCTCAAGAACTTAAAACCTCTACGAAACTTGGACACTATCAAACCCCATCGCCTAATCTTTCTCTGCAACCCTACCTGGCCACAATATATGCTGGACAACAGGTCCAAATGGCCTGAGAATGGTACTTTTAATTTCCAGATTCTCATTGATTTAGAAAACTTCTGCCAACGTACAGGCAAATGGTCTGAAATACCCTATATCCAAGCATTTTTAACTCTTCATGCAGAGCCTTCTCTTTGTTCTACCTGCTCTTCTCACCAGGTCCTTTTGGCAAAAGTCTCAGAAATGTGCTCTAATTCAACCCCTGCCCCATACTCATCCTCACCCTCTGCTTTTGACCCAGATGCCATAGACAATCTGCCTCCAACAGCCCTTCTGGCTCCTCCAGCTCCCTCGCCCCTCCTGACCCCCTGCCTGATGCCCAAACCCTTCCTCCCTCCCTTCAACTACTCAGTGCTCCCTCTCCATGCCCCCACCATCTCCCATATCCTCTCCTCCTCTATCCCCTCCTGCCCACCACACTCGTTCTCACAGGATGGCATTCCCTTTGCATGAAGTTGCAGGCTCTGAAAGAATCATTTGTGTTCATGTTCCCTTTTCCATATCCGATTTATTCCAGATTGAAAACATCTAGGGTCTTTCTCCACTGATCCAACTCGCTACACCAGAGAATTTTGCTACTTCACCCAGGCCTATGACCTAACCTGGCATGATCTCTTTGCAATTATTTGTTCCACTCTCACTCCTGATGAACGGCATGTCTGGGTGGCCATTCAGGCTCATGCTGATGAGGCTCACTTAACTGATAACACTTTCCCAGTGGGGACACTTGCTGTTCCCAGAGAGGACCCAGACTGGGAGTACCATGCTCCTGCTAACTCCCCAGGAAGAGTGGTCTATGATAGAATGATTCTCTGCCTCTTGGCTGGCCTCCAAAAGGCACCCTATAAGTTTGTTCCTTGCCAGCACTAGCCTCTCATCACACACCCATCCTCATCATACTCGAAGACCCCATATCCTTTCCCTGCCGCCCTCAATACCCAATCTCACTTAAACATTGCCAAGGTCTCAAACCTATTATTTCTCACCTGCTCCAAACTGGACTCCTTCGCCCCATTCACTCCCCTTTCAATACTCCAATCCTGCCTGTTATTAAACCTGATGGGACCTACCACTTAGCCCAAGACTTATGCCTAGTCAGTGCTGTCGTTATGCCCATTCATCCAGTAGTCCTAACTCCTATACTCTCCTGTGCCGGCCTGCGGCACGAGTTGAAACAGACCTCAAAGGAGGGAGTGGGAATGAATCTGAGACAAGAACACAGGAATGGAGCCAAGACAAGTTCTGATCAAGGCTCAGGTTTATTCAGGCAGACACAAGCTTATATACAGAAAATAAAACTTTCTCAGCAATGCGTACATGCCTAAAGTTAGCTTCACCAGGGTTGTATGATAATTTATGCCTCTGTGTCTGGTGCCTACTTCTCCTAGGCCGTACGATAAGGCCTCTGTGCCTGGTGCCTGCTTCAGCAAGACCCTACGTTAATTGCCTCTGTGTCAAGAGGTCAAAGACCAGCTGCAGTTCCCAAGGTCTCAGAGAAGCTGCAGCTCCCGACACTCTCCTCTCTCACATCCCCTCTTCCACTACTCAGTTTTCAGTTCTTTACCTCAAAGATGCCTTCTTCTCCATGCCCCTCCACCCTGATTCCTACAATCACTTTGCTTTCATTTGGGAGGACTCTGATATTCATACTGCTTCTCTACTCACCTGGACTGTCCTTCCCCAGGGTTTTATAGACAACCCCCACCTATTTGGTCAAGCTCTCTCCACTGACCTTTTGTCCCTGGATCTGTTGCCCAGCACAATTTTACAATATGTAGATGATCTTTTGCTCTGATCACCCTCTCTTTCTCTATCTAAACTGCATACCAACAAACTTCTTAACTTTCTTGGATCTAAGGTATATCAAGTTTCTCCCCAAAAGGTTCAACTTTCCTTAACCCAAGTCAGGTACCTGGGTTTTCTCCTCAACCCCACTTCATGACAACTCATCCTAGACTGCAAATAACATCTTTGCTCTCTCTCCCCACCTACTTCTTAGGAAGACATTCTCTCATTTTTTGGCTTTGCTGGGTTCCTTAGAATATAGATCCCAAACTTTGTCCTTCTGGCAAAGCCCCTTTATGACAAGGCTAAGGGAAACCCTCATAATTCCCTAGACCCTAAGTCAGAGACAGATGTTGCCATCTCCTGCCTGCATGCCCTTTTAAAAGGTCCAGCCCTTGCCCTTCCAGACCTTCAACAGCCTTTTCTCTTTTATTGCACAGCAAAAGGGGGTATGGCAGTGGGAGTTCTAGGTCAAATGAAGGACCTATCCTTTGCCCTTGTAGCCTATCTCTCTAAACAACTAGAAACCCCTGTCAGGGGCAGGCAAACATGCCTATGCACTTTTGCCACAGCTGCTCCTATAGCCCAAGAGGCACAGAAATTCACTTTTGGACAACAACTCACTGTCCTCTCCCACCACAGACTTAAAGATCTACTCTCCAACCCTTGCCTGTCTACTCTGACCCCATCTAAAATTCAACTCTGGCCTGGAGAGATTGCTTAGTGGTTAAGCACTTGCCTGTGAAGCCTAAGGACCCCAGTTTGAGGCTCGACTCCCCAGAACCCATGTTAGCCAAATGCACAAGGAGGCGTATGCATCTGGAGTTCCTTTGCAGTGGCTGGAGGCCCTGGCGCACCCATTCTCTATCTCTATCTGCCTCTTTCTCTCTCTGTCACTCTCAAATAAATAAATAAATAATTTAAAAAATTAAAATTTAACTCTTTCACATCACTTTCCTTGATAACCCTGACATCACACTTGACTCTTTTCCCCCAATTAACACCGTTACCCTCCTGCCTCTACCCAAACAACTTACTCATTCCTGTTTAGAGGCCATAGAGGAATTAATCTATTATAATCTTAGAATCTCTCTATCTCCTCTCCCCAACCCTGATCACACCTGGTATATAGATGGCAGCTCCTCCACTAATGCACCGGGCTCTCAAATAGCAGGGTATGCTATTGTTTCAGATGACCAGATAATAGAGACTGGCCTAAGGCCAGTACATCCCAAATGGCTGAGCTGGCAGCTCTCACTAGAGCCCTAACCTTGGCACAAGGCAAGACAGTTAACATCTTTACTGACACTAAATATGCTTTCCATATTCTACACCACCATGCTGCTATCTGGAAGGAAAGAGGCTTCCTCTCAGCTAAAGGAGCCCCATTACTAATGGACCCACTATCCTTAAACTGTTACATGCCTCCTATCTTCCTACAAAGGTGGCTGTCATTCACTGTAGGGGACACTAGGCTGTAACTTCACCTGTGGCCAGGGGAAACCCTTTTGCAGACAGAGTTGCCATGGAATCTAGCCTCCCCAGCATGTATTCAGCTTCAGCCTTTTTCCTTGCCCCTACCCCCTTCACTCCTTCATACACCCCAGAACAGTACCAAACTCTAACAAAACTTGGCGCCACTCCAAGACCACAAGGCTGGCTACTCCTGGGGGATCTCTACTGCTTGTGTGATCTCCAAGCCACTACCATCCAGACATCTATTTTATGTGGGAGCCCGCCCTCTACAAAGATTCCTGACCCCACTCCTTTTCCATCTTTGCCTCTCCTCTCTAATCTCCTCTGTAACACAGGCTTGCACACTCTGCACCAAGGCTTCTCCACAAGGGGCAGTCCATGCCCCTCCCTCTTTCAAACCCCACCAACACATGGGGTCACTTCCCAGGGTGGACTGGCAGATAGATTTTACTCACATGCCTCCTCAAAAAAAAAAAAAAAAAAAAAAAAAAAAAAAAAAAAAAAACTAAATGCCTTCTCACTATGTTGGATACTTTCTCAAGGTGGGTTAAACCTTTCCCTATGACAGGAGAAACTGCAAACATAGTGCCTCTCACATTCTTGAATCTGTTCTTCCCTGTTTTGGCCTTTCCCTTACCATTCAATCAGACAATGGACCAGCCTTCATTTCTAAGATAACTCAGGGAGTATCCAGAGCCCTGGGAATAGATTGGAGACACCATATTCCATATAGGCCTCAGGCCCCAGGCAAAATAGAAAGAGCAAATGCCATTCTCAAAACTCGCCTGTGTAAACTGACTTCTGAACTTCACCTGTCCTGGACCCAGCTCCTCCCACTTGCCTTAGCCCAAATCAGAGCTACTCCTCGGGCCCCCTCCTTCCTTAGCCCTTTTGAACTCATGTATGGGGGCCCCTTCCTGTTGAACAACCTTCCCCCACTACCAGAAACACCTCTCCATAGGTACTTACCAACTTTCACCTTTATCCAAAATCTTCTATGGGAAAATGCTGACCACCTTCTTCCCCAACCACCAGAGGAAGCCACAACTCTCTCACTTAACCCTGGAGATCAAATTTACCTTAAGCAGTCTTGCCCACAGGGTCTCAACAGGGTCTCAAGCCACTCTGGACTGGACCTCATCTGGTGATCATAACCACCTCCATGACTGCAAAGCTTCAGGGCGTCCCCAGTTGGATCCACTGCTAAAGAGAGTCAAGCCTCCTCTGTCCTACCCTACTTCATCCAGGAGTAAGTACACTGCCACCCCAACAGGCCCTGTAGTGGTTTGAATAGAATAGATGGCCCCCAATATAGTCAGTTGTTTATTTGTTTGTACTTTGCATCTTTAGCCACCTGGCTGGAGGCAGTGTCACTGGGTGGATCTTAAGGTGTGGTGGTGGGCTTCAGGTTTCAATCTGCAAGGTGTGCCTAGCTGGAGTTCCTGAAGTGTGCTGTGGCTTTTGGCTTTTGGCTTTTGGTTTGTACTTCTCTCTCTGTCTGCTTGGGCCTGTGAAGGCAGGCAGCTTCTTCTGCCATTTATGGAACTTCCCCTGGATCTGTAAGCTTCAATAAATATCCCTTCCTCCATAACTGTGCTTGGTCTGGAAGTTCATCTCAGTGAACCTGAAGCTGTCTGCTATAGAACTTGGTACCAAGGAGTGGACTGAGATGAACCTGACCATGTGGATGTTGATCTTTTGGAACCTTTGTTTTGGAGGAATAGGCATGGACTTGGTGCTTGCAACTGAAGATGTCTTCTGGAGTGGTAAGCCAAGTTTTATGGACTATTCTGATGAGAGTCTGAGAATGCTAAGTTCAGACAGCATTGAACTTCGAGGCTTGGCTTATGAGCTTTCTAAGAGGAAGGAAAGACTGCAGAGGACTTTGTTGGCACTGGGCTACTGGCATAAGGGCTGGCTGTGTCCTGCTGCCCAGGCCCAGAGAGTTTGATCAAGGTTAAATTTGTAATGGACTGATATGCTTGGCTGAAGATATTGGACTGAGAGATTTAAGATTTTAAGATGGAAAACCTCAAGCAAGTTAAAATTACAGGCACTGAGACTGGTTTTAAGTTACTGAATCTGCTATTGTCAAACATATTAGCAATCTTAAAGGAAGATGGTCCAATTGCTTTACCATGGAAAGGATGCCTGAGAGAAGACTATCATAGAAATGCAAACACTTTTGGAAAGAGTTGACTGAAGAAGGAACCTGATTTTCAAAGTTATGATTTATTTGTCTGTGAATTAAGAATATGGCTGTGTCCTGCACACCTGGTATTGGTTTCAGAAGCATGAAAAATGTGAGCATTGGTCATGAATTGCACACGGTTCCAGGAGCTGCAGCTGACATGCGGCATGAGGTAGGGCCTGATGCCCTGATAGGCGGAAAGAGCCTTTAGAAGATGGACCGCAGTTTGCATGAAGACCTGAAGATGTTTTGTATATACCAGGAAAATGCAAGGGCTACCATAGGGTGCCCTGTTGGCCTAAGATGGAAGTGTTCTCTGGCTACTCTGCCCAGCTGGAGGGGCAAAATTGGAAAATCTGGAGACTGTCAGTCCCTGGTTGTATTGAACTTGAACTGCAGAAGTTTGATGTTTGTTTGATGGTGGTTGAGTTTGCATTGTTTTAGTCTCTCCTTGCAATGCCTTATACCAGTTGAGAATGTTTACTCTGTGCCTTTATATGTTAGAAGTGTTTAATTTGTTTGATTTTACAGGTCTTAATATCTTAAACTGGTCAAGACTGTGAGGGCCTTTGAAATTGAACTGAGTACAATTTACAATGTGTGATGGTTATAAATCTATTGGGGGCCAGGGGCGGAATGTGGTGGTTTGAATAGAATCGACGGCCCCCAATATAGTCAATTGTTTATTTGTTTGTAGTTTGCATCTTTAGCCACCTGGCTGGAGGCAGTGTCACTGGGTGGATCTTAAGGTGTGGTGGTGGGTTTCAGGTTTCAATCTAAAGATATGCAAAGTGTGCCTAGCTGGAGTTCCTGAAGTGTGCTGTGGCTTTTGGCTTTGGGCTTTTGGTTTGTACTTCTCCCTCTCTCTGCTTGGTCCTGTAAAGGCAGGCCAGCTTCTTCTGCCATTTATGGAACTTCCCCTGGATCTGTAAGCTTCAATAAATATCCCTTCCTCCATAACTGTGCCTGGTCTGGAAGTTCATCTCAGTAGACCTGAAGCTGTCTGCTACAGGCCCTCTTAAACTTAAACTCTCTCATGTTCCCACTCTTCCCCCAACCCCAGAATGTTCCTCTTGACATTAATGCCCCTCTGCCTCCTCTCTCTTGCCTCAAGCCCTCTGGCGCTCATCTCTGAGTGTTCATCTCCCCCTTGTGCCTGCCATTTTGATGTCATAGACGTTGACAAGGGTAACAAGCTCCTTAATTCTTCCTTCTGTCCTCTCACAAGGTGTGCACAGCCCATCTTCCTCACCTTCTCTATAACAGATGTTGCCAACAACTGCCCTAAAGCCAGCTAAATACAGTGATGGTATGAGAGAAGTCTGTGTTTTGCTAAGGACCAAGTTGTACCAGCATGCTACACTGGCTCTGTTGGAGGGTGCTCACTCTCAATTTCTCCATTCTGTCAGTACCACTACTTTCACCCAACTCAGTCCTATGGCATCCAACCACCACAGCTCAAATCTCAGGGGGTCCTCACAATTTTTTCAGTCACAGACCCATGGGAACAAAAGTGGGTAGATGGGATGGTAGGGTGGCAACACAATATTCTATGGGATCTCACTGTGGGGGAAGAATAGAAATATTTAGATCCATTCAAAATGCCCCTAAGACTGCCTACATTTAAAGCTATTAGATATTTAAAAAATAAGACATGCTTACATTCTAATGCTTCAGATATGGTCTATGCTGTCACAAAATAACTAAACTTAGAGGTTAAACAAAATAACTTAAAACATTGAAGTTATTCTTTAACTAAATAGGTTTCAGTGATCAAATGTGCTATATATGTACATCCTTCAAGGTTGGTGTAACTTCCTTTCTAAATGTATTAGAAACCTATATAAAAGCTAAAGCCAGATGAAATCATTGGAACAAGAAGGCCAATATTTTGGCCTATACTCACAGGTCATGAGGACACTGGAGATGTTAAAACACATCTACACTGGCTCCCTGGTAACTTACCTATCTTCCTGATCAGAGAGGATATAGAGACCCAAAAACAAAAAAATGGTGTACAGTCTAACACAAAAGAGTCACTGTTGAGAAACAATCAATCCTCTTGACTCTCCCCCCGTGACATAAACAAACAAACAAATAACAACAATAACAAAAAGTACTTGGCCTGCATGGCCCTAACTCATCCTAACAGACAGACAACACCATTATCAAAGAAGCTACTCCTAGGTCCCTAAAGTCTCCTTCGGAGAGCCATTAGTGACCTCCAAAATTAATCCTTGATTAAATATTGGCTATCTGCTTAAACACTCAAAAAAAAAAAAAAAAAAAAAAAAAAAAAAACAGTATAACCAAGATAAAGGGATACCTCAAATATATAAATAGCCCATGAAGTAACACAACAAAAACTTTCCAAGAGAAAAAAGCAAACAAGGCTTTAAGATATATTGTCCCCATCTCTAATAGTTCTAATTCTATAATATATTTTTAAAAAACATAGATATCAAAAGGGTATTTTCAAATCTAACATATATACATATATAAATGACTCTAGCCAAAGGCCAGTTAATTCAAAAGACTTCCTGATACTGGGAACAATGGTGAATCTCTTCTAATGTGTGCCAAAACATCCTTAAATAATTCTGAGACCAAAAATATATTTGTACAGCCCTTAATGGCACCCAAAGGCTCTATGACACCAACCTTTGGCCCTGGCTAAATTTAAAAAGATACACTCTAAAAGGCTATTATACAAAATATGGTATATGTAAGTGTGATGGTTAAGTTTGTGTCAACTTGATCTGTTTAGGAATCCACAGACATTCCTCATAAGTGGGTCTCTGAGGTTGCTTCCAGAAAGGATTAACTAAAGGAGGAATCCTTCCCCCAGGGCGAGCCCTTCCCCCAGAGTGGGTGGGCCCTCTCAGAGGGGAAGCTTTATCAAAAGAAGCTCTGGGAAAGCCAGTTATTGTGGCGCACACCTTTAATCCTAGCACTGGGGAGGCAGAGGTAGGAGGATCCTTATGAGTTCAAGGCCACCCTGAGACTACATAGTGAATTCCAGGTCAGCCTGGACTATAGTGAGACCCTACATCAAAAAAACAAAAAGAAACAAACAAAAAAAGCTCTGGGAAGAAAGGTATTCTCCTCCCCTCCCACCTGGCTGCAAGTGCTGCTTGTTGCTTGCTGTTTGCTGTTTTGCTGCTTTCCAGCATGGACCAGAAGATCAGTGTGGATGGAAGAGCTGTGTGGACTGAAGAGCAGTGTTTCTCCAGGACACCTGCAGGCCTTCAGTGCCAGATTGGGACTGCTGAAGCATCCAGCCTTGTGGACTGAGCAGCTACCAGGTTACTTGACTGTCAGGCCTGTAATCTCCTGTTGTTGGACTGTCATAAATTAATCCAATAAATTCCCTTTTAATACAAGTCATTCTATTGGTTCTGTTCCTCTAGAGAACCCTGACTAATACAGTAAGGAAAGTAAGAAGCAAAAGAGAACACTGGACATGACCTCTACAGACAATTTATTGAGAGAAACAGTGAGGGGCAGCAACCTTCCTGCAGGATAAAGGCTGAAGCACTGTGTCAGGCTAGGGTGCCAGTTTATAAGGAGGATCCTAAGAAAAACAGACTGGACCAGCTGAAGGTCCAAGGAAGTAGATAAGGGACTATAGTTATTTGTGTCTTTACTCAGAATAAGCTTTTTTAGCAAAATTGTCTAGGAAGGATATCTCACCAGATGGTTTCTGGGCTAAGGAAAGTTTATCACTTGAGAGAAGACAAGCCTGTCAAGGCCATGTTTCTCAGGCTTCTTTATTGCCTGCTGGTATTAGGGATAGTTATTAACCCTTTAGTTCTCTCTAGTTTTCAGAGAAGGCTATTAACGCTTCAGTATATTCACCATTATCAAAGTTAAATGTTATGTATATGTTCCTGATAACTCTGCTAATATCTCGTCTGTTTTACAAGCCATACAAAAACAGATTCAGGCCATGTCAAATACTACTATGCCATTTGAGGAACAGTTCTAAAAAAAAAAAAAAAAAAACCTCAGCCACCTCATGCTCAGATGGTCCTGAGACAATCCAACTCCATTTACGCCTCAAATACTCCTCAAGACCTCAAAGTCCACAAAGATAATCCTAAAGATGACCAGTTTGCTGTGTGCTCACTTCTCATTAACTCTTTACTTTTATACTTTCTCCCCAACATTCTCTTCCAAGACTATCATCCTACACTTTTATCAATACACTTTCTGAATCCTTTAGAATCCTTTTAGAATTTCTAACTGCCACAAACAACTTTGTGCCCAATTCAACAAAAAATAGTTCATGATCTGATGTCATTGGCTGTTGTCCTCTAGCAAGAGTTAAGAGTGTCTTCTCATGAGAACAGGGAATGAGAGGGGGTACAGTTAGGGTGACTGGACCCCTGAAGGTAAAAGTGAAGGACTCAGGAACCAGATGGATGCCATGACAGGCTTCAGAGTCCTCAGTAGGCCTAAGTTTCTGTTTCCTGGCAAGGTCTAAGGTTTTATTTTCTAATAAGGGTGGGTTTAACAGTTACTGGAAAAACACAAACTGCTTATGCCATACATTCCTGTAGTCATAGATAAGTTTAATTCCCTTAGCCCCTGCCACCCAACTTTGACCACCAATATCCTAAGCCAATCAGAAAAGTACAAGTGCAGTTACTGTTTAAATCAACCAATCATATACCCATCCCCTTCTTCTTTGTTCAAATCCTTATAAAAACCCAACCCTCCTACTACTTGAGGCTCTTGTACGGATCCACTGCATTGGTGAAGTCAAGAGTCTGAGCTTAAGCCCGAAATAAAGCTCCTTGTCTTTGCATACGTGTTTGGTTCCCCTTGGTGGAACTGGGTGGTCACTGGGGGTGCCAAGAACTGGGCATACCATTTGGGGGCTCGTCTCGGATCCCCTCAGAGACCACTGAGGACCACCAACACGTGCAGTTCAGGTCGCCAGCTGGTAAGTGTGCTTCTGTGTTGTGTTTCGGTGTTTTGTTTTTCCTGAAAACCTGTCCTTTGTTCTTCCATTCATCAGAAAATTGTGGTTGGGCAGACACGCCCCTGGAGGTCACTCTGTCTGGACGGTGGGCCCTGGGTGCCCCAGGCCCACCTGGAGGGGATTTCATTCCCCTATCTGTAGAGACAACACAAGAGGCCATTGTCTCAGTTTCGGTTTTGTAGTTGCTGGGCAGCTGAACATTTTTGCTGTCTGTTTTTCCTTTTCTTTGTTGGAATTGCTATTTGTGTGATTGGATTGATGGGACAGATGCAGACTAACCCGCTTTCTTTACTGACCAACCACTTTCAGGACATTAAAATTAGGGCCCCTTGGAGTCAAGCCCCGGACCTGGAGGCCACAGTATTCCCCTTCTGGGTTATGGGGCCCCCAGGCCAAGATTGTAAACAGCCACATCACTACTGGCCATTCACCAATAGTGATCTTTATAATTGGAAAATGCAAACTCCTAAATTTTCTGAATAACTGCAGGGACTTATTGACCTTTTGGATTCTATTATTTTCACCCATGTACCAACTTGGGATGATTGTCAACAATTGCTACAGATTCTCTTTACTACAAAGGAAAGAGAGAGAATCCAGACTGAAGCCTGGAAATTGGTTCCAGGCACTGATGGGGCACCAATAATCAGGCTATCATTGATACCTTCTTCCCTTTGACTAGACCAGGCTGGGATTTCAACATGGCAGCAGGTAAGGAGAGAGATGTTCAACTTTCTCCCAGGAGAGTCTTTCTCTCTTCACACGCTCACCCACCCCCGGTTGCCTGGATGCCTTCGGGGTGAACCGCGGCCGCCCCCCCCCCCAGCAAAAATCCAAAAACCCACAGCTGGTGCCTGAACAGGAATATTATAAGATGAACAAGGTAGGTGTGTGCTCCCCCAGAGGGACTGGGAGACATTGGCCCATGTGGCCTTGCCTCCACATGTTTCAGGGCTGGCAGGCTTCTCTTTCTCCTCCTTTATTTTCAGTTCACGCCATTGCCTGGGACCAGACACAACAAACTGGCAACTGATGTCTCTTGGCCAAGGCCACTCTTAAGTATTGACTGAAGGCCATCCGTCCTCTGCCTGGACCCTGACAGCCCGTTGGGAGTTGGCAAAAACCCTCTATCTATTTCTCTCTGACACCACCCCCCCCCAAAAAAAAAAAAAAACTGGTAACACATCGACCTTTTAAAAGCCTGTAGGGCAGGTCGCCGGCCTCTTAAACAATGCAGGCCTGGCAGGAGCAGGAACAGGCATTGCAGCACTCACCCTTCAAGGAAAACATTACAACAATGAGTTGAGAGAAAGTATAGACTTAGACATTCAGAGGCTGGAAACGTCCATTGAGTAATGGTGAGTACCTAGAGAAAAATGTAGATTCCGTAGCTGAGGGGTTGCATTGCAGAATAGACGGGGTTTGGACTTATTATTCCTCCAGCAAGGGGGCCTATGTGTGGCCTTTAGGGAAAAATGTTGTTTTTATATCAACCATTCAGGTATAATTAGAGACTCAATGGTGAAGGTATGAGAGAATTTGGAAAAATGAAAGAAAGAAAGAGAAGCTAGTAGAGGATGGTTTGAGTCATGGTTCAGTCATTCCCATGGTTAACAGCTCTGCTGTCTTCTTTAGCAGGGCTATTACTTTTATTTTTGTTGCTTATCACAATAGGACCTTACATTATTAATAGATTTGTTGCTTTTGTTAGAGAACACATTAATACAGTACAGCTTATGGTTTTGAGATCACAGTATATACCTTTAGACTCTACTCACTAACTCAATCAGGATCCAAGATTGGCTCCTCATGGTACAAGGAGAGGGGAGAATGAAGGACTCAGGATCCAGATGGATACCATGACAGGCTTCAGAGTCCTTAGTAGGCATAAGTTTCTGTTTCCCGGCAAGGTCTAAGTTTTTTGTTGTTGTTGTTGTTGTTGTTTGTTTGTTTTTTGGCTTTTCGAGGTAGGGTCTCACTCTAGCTCAGGCTGACCTGGAATTCACTATGGAGTCTTAGGGTGGCCTCGAACTCACAGCTGATCCTCCTACCTCTGCCTCTTGAGTGCTGGGATTAAAGGCGTGCGCCACCACGCCTGGCTCAAGGTCTAAATTTTTATTTTCTGGTAAGGGTGGGTTTACCAGTTACTGGAAAAACCACAAACTGCTTACGCCATACATTCCTGTAGTCATAGATAAATTTAATTCCCCTAGTCCCTGCCCGCCAACTTTGCCCGCCAATATCCTAAGCCAATAAGAAGAGTACAAGTGCAGTTACTGTTTAAATCAACCAATCATGTACCAATCCCCTTCTTTTTTGTTCAAATCCCTACAAAAACCCTACCCTTCTGCTACTCGAGGCTCTTGTACGGATCCACTGTTTTGGCGAAGTCAAGAGTCCGAGCTTAAGCCCAAAAGAAAGCTCCTTGCCTTTGCATACATATTTTGTTCTCCTTGGTGGTCACTGGGGGTGCGAGAACTGGGCATAACAAAAAAGTGCTGGAAAGTTTGCACTTGGTAGAAATCAAAACAATCTAATTTCTTATCTCTTGCCTACTACCCTAGAGATCTACTTTTCCACAATCAGTACCCCTCCTGCGAGGGAGGTCTTTCATAGGATTTAAATATTGTGTTTGGTCAAGTTCAGCCCCCAGAACTTGGTGGCAGGGCTAACCTCTTCCTGAGACAGCCCCTAAACTTGACCAACCAGCTGACAGCTCTGGTTCACCTGAGCCAGAAGACAGCCCACCCGCATAAGACTATGAACACCTTTGCAAGAGAAAGGCAGGTTCTCTGACCACTTGGGAACTTTCAGGTGTGGGTGAGTTTTTCCTGTGGCTGGGCCTGGGCTGGCTCAGCCCTGGTCCAGGCTTAGCCCAGAGGGCGCCCTTGCCCTTATTCTCCACACCAGCTCCTTTACCCCCTCCAGCTCCCCACATGGCAGGAGCTCCTTGAACTTTCTTGTCTCTTTTCTTTCCATGCTTTTTTCCAGGCTCTCCATGTGGGATCTCCAGCTGTGTGGATGCCTTTCCTTATCTCTGTACTTCCCTCAACAAATATAATAATTTAATAATTATCCTTCTTAGTCTTCTTTTTTATTCAATTCATTGGCTAAAATTAGAAATGAACCTAGGGTTTTGGGTTCAAAGACTTTCCTGGATCCCTTAGCACCCCATTACACTAAAGTATGAAGAGCAAAGCAGTAATAAAAACCCAAAAGACAAACAAGCAAAAAATCACTTGTGGGGCCGGGGAGATGGCTCAGTGGTTAAATGCACTCCTTGCAAAGCCTGTTAGCCCTAGTTCAATTACCCAACTGAAGGGACCAAACTTACGCCATGACAGGCTTCAGTAAGGTGTCACCTTAACTAGGCCTAAGTTTCAGTTTCCCAAAGAGACAGGCAAGACTTCTGAGAAAAGGAAGGCTGTTAATCAACAGTGACCTTGACATGTGGCAGGAGGAGATAGCTGCCCAGGGGCTGAGTCAGTTCCTGGAGACATGTCCAAACATGCCTAGAGATGTCCCCTTTGGGCCTTTCACCCCAACCAATCAAAGACGTACAAATGTCATTTCTGCTTGGCTAGCCAATCATAATGAAGGGTTACCCAATCGTCTAGAATTCCCTTAGACCTAGCGGGCCAAAACTTAAGGACCAGTCAGAGAAGTACAAGTACAGTTACTGTTCAAATTAGCCAAGCATGTCAAAATAGACTAAGCCGGCCAAAATTCCCCTAGCTGTGCTTAAAGGGAGCCTGTGTGCTCCTCTCCAGTAGCCATTTTGTATGAATGGTTGACCCCCGCATGCCAGCTGATTCTTTGTTTTTACATACTATTTGAGTCCAGGGGTCTTTCTTCAGCAATTTTTGGACCCTTACACCAACACTCATGTAAAGCTGGACACAAAATGTTCTTCCTGCTTTGGTGTTTCTCTGTCCTGGTGAGAGATCCTGGTGTATTTTGTCTTTCTTTCTTTCTGTAGCTCAGTTCTACAGTTTACCTTAGTCTATGCTGTCTAGGTTGCTCTTTTAGGTTCTGAAGAAGCAGGTATAAGACAAAAAGAAAAAAGACGTTGTTGTATAGTAAATTCCTCTGAATTTGAACTAGTCCTTCCTGAAGGGAGGAGGAAGAGCTGAAACTTAAAAGATCACAGGACCACCCCTAAAGGCTATAGGAATACAACTGTTGAAGGGTAAGTTTTGAGTAATGTTAATTAGCAATTGAAACACTGCCTCCTGGGTAGAGGAAGGACGCTCAGAAGACTCAGGAAGTCAAGTCTGGGGAAAAGGTGCAGTACCCCCAAGGGAAAACAAGGGGTGGGGGTAGACTCTGAGCTGCCTATCAGTCATGCAGTGTACTTGAGACTGACCAGTCTAGCTCCCAGCAGGTTGTGCAGCTGGAGACGGATGAAGTTTCTCTTCAGTACTGGTGTCTTCACCTATTTGGCGGGGGGCGGGGGGGGGTCTTGGTCTTTGGGGGCTTTTCTATGAAGCAGCTGCCTTTGAATCACCCACTGTACCTCTAAGCAACCCCTCACCGTGCTTAGTAAGTAATCCCAATAAAGCCATTGGTTTGCAATTGTACTTTGGTCTGTTTACCATTTAGACGTCTGTTTACGTACCCCCCCCCCGGGGGGGGGTTCTTTCTCCTCCACCCATTAGATGTTTATTAAGGTGTGACCAGAACAAGCAGGTGAGGATGCTCCTCACTCTTGCCTGGCAAAGTCCATTTGTAACAAAAATTCCTTTTCCTACTCTAGCTTTCTCAGTGACCTGGATCATTTGTTCATCTTCACTTGAAACCTGTGGTTCCAGAGTCCTGAAATACCTCTTGGCTACAAGTAGAGGGTTTTTTCTTAGTCTTCTTCCACCAAATGAGTTGGCAATCCCTGTGCGGAAAACCTCCGGCATTTCAGACCCCCCCTTTCCTCTCGAGTATTCACGCGGCCTCTACAGTCCAGAGACCTCCAGAGCTCTAAGCGGGGCCTTGCAGTCGCTCTCCGGCTCGGTCCCAGGTGGACCGCTGAGGGGCGCTGCGGGCCTGTGGGGGAGCCGCTCTCCCGGTGGCGGGCCGCGAGACCCGTGGAGGAGCGTCTGCGGGCGGAGCGGGCTCGGCACAGCGCGGCCTCCGCCTCTGGGAACAGCGAGTGGCGGCCGAGCGTGCGGGCGGAGGCGCGGCGCTGGGCGGCCCGAGGCCGGGCCGCGGAGCCAGCGGAAGCTTGCTTGCCGTCTCCCTCGCCTCCGACCCGCGGCCGACCTAGCTCTGAGGCGCAGACGTCGGCGCAGGAGCCAGGTACTGGGCGGCCCCACCCGGTGCCTTCGTGCCCTTAGTCACCTCGGACCGCTGTGGAGGCTGCGGTCGGGGTAGTCGTCCTTGGCGTGGCTGGACCCGATGGTGCGCGGTGCCCGGGTCCTGCGTTCTCGGGAAAGCCGGGACGGGCTGTCTCCCTGGCTACCTCTGCTTTCGCTTTGCCTCAGTGGTCTCCTTCGAATATGGCACTTTGGTCCAGCTGCTGCGGGTGGAGAACTTTTCTGGGTTCGCCCCCCACCGCATCCCGTTCATTGAGCCCCGAGAGCTCCCAGGAACTGGAGTGTGCGCGTTGGGCCGAGGTCCGGAGGGCCAACCCCCGCTCCAGGCCTCGGTCGGCGGGAGGGGCTTGGTGTGTCGCGGCTGGGCCCTGGCCCGGAGGACGGCGGGGAGTCGAGACCGCGGCAGCCTCCGACCTGCGGTGCTAACCGGGGCGGAGGAGGTGATGTGTTGTTTGGATTGGGTCTGGCCTTCACTTGACCCTTGGCTTGGAAACTTAAGGGGGTGGCGCTTCTGGTAGATTTGGGACACAGGAGGGGAAGTGAAACATGATTTGCTGGTCACTAATGTTTTCCTTGCTGGGCGTGGTGGCGCACACCTTTAATCCCAGAAGTGGGGAGACTGAGATAGGAGGATCACCAAAAGTCTGAGGCCGGCCTGGGACTGCAGAGTGAGTTCCAGGTTAGCTTGAGCTAGAGTGAAACCCTACGTCGAAAAAACAAACAAGAATCTTTTGGGGCTGGAGAGATGGCTCCGAGGTTAAAGGTTAAAAGTGCTTGCTTGGGCTGGAGAGATGGATTACTGGTTAAGGCACTTGCCTGCGAAGCCTAAGGACCAAGGTTCGATTCCCCGGTTCCCAGGCCTGGAGGTAATTTGCAGTGGCTGGAGGCCCTGGCAAGCCATTCATTCTCTCTCCTTCTCCTTCCCTCCCTCCCTCCCTCCCTCCTCCCCTCTATCTCTCTCTCTCTCTCACTCTCCTATGATTTTACTTAGGAGGGACCACATCTAGAGTAGTCAAATTTATAGAAACAGAAAGCGATGGTGGTTTACCAGCGAATGGGGGCAGGACGCAATAAGAAGTCATATACTATTTTTGTAACTTCTTTATGAATCTACTATTATTTTGAAATAAGATTTTGAAGAGTAAAAAAATTATGTTCACAATGCCTTGCTACTAGACTGTACCAAGGCTCCCAGGTCAGAGATGATGCAAATGGACAGATAACTGGGGATGTCACTCCACCCACTTTCTCATTCTCAGAGGGAAGAGATGATGATACAGGCACATTCTCTCTTAAAAGGAAGTGTCTCTTATTTACTTGTGGGTTCCCATTAAGATAGTAAAGTACACATGCTCTAATAATGCTTTGAATTATATTTCAGTATATGAGTAACGTTCATAAGTATATTTGAGGGGGAAGAAGTTCCATATCTTATCTCAGATAATCAAAAGTTTCCTAGCTCAGGAAGGGTTATCTTGGGTTGGGTAGATGGCTCAGTAGTTAAAGGTGTTTGTTTACAAAGCTTGATAGCCCAGGTTTGCCTAGTAAAGCCAGATGCACCAAGTGGCTTAGGCATCTGGAGTTCCTTTGCAGTGGCAAGAGGCTCAAGCACACTCATTCTCATTTCTCTCTCTCTCATACTCCTTGCAACTAAATAAAAAACATTTTAAAAGGGTTATTTTATTTTTCTTATTTTTGTTTGTTTATGTATTTATTATTTATTAAGACAGGGTCTCATGTGGCCCAGGCTGGTCTCAAACCTTGACCTTCTGGTCCTCCTGTCTCCACTTTCCAAGTATTGAGGTAATTTTACTCGGAGCCTGGGTCCTGAAAACACTGGGCCTCAAGATCCAGAAGGCCCACAATGAACCATTGTACAGTCACCTATGGAGCCACTCATTCTGTGCAGAAGTTGGCCTCACAGCTGCTACATCTCTGCCTTCCTTCCTCAGGCTCCAGAGAAGTATTATACCAATAATAATATGTGAGGCACACAGCTATGGAAAACATGAAGATGGTACTAATGACTGAATCCTTACCACCAGTGCTGGGAATTGAACCCAGGGCCTCCGTGCATGCTAGGCAAGAATGCTTTCTCTGAGCTGTAGCCCTAGCCCCTGAAATTAAGTAACTTCTGCCTCAAGGAGGTTAAACTTAACTTTGAGCCTTATCTTCTGGTTTATAGTGCTTTAGACATATTATATATCATATAGTGTATTCTACCTTTAGTATCCAGTGGTTTAGGCCAGCTATAGTATTTACATTAAAAAATATTTTATTTATTGGAAAGAGAGAGGCAAGGCTGGGGGGAATGGCTATGCCAGGGCCTCCAGCCACTGCAAATGAAGTCCAGATACATGTGCCACCTTGTGCACCAGGCTTATATGGGTACTGGGGAATTGAACCTGGGTCCTTAAGCTTTGCAGGCAAGTGCCTTAACTGCTAAGCCATCTTTCCAGCCCTAGTATCTATACATATTTTAAAAATATTTTAGTTTTATTTTTATTTGACAGAGAGAAGGAGGGAGAGAGAGAGAGAATGGGCACTCCAGGCCTCCAGCTACTGCAAACGAACTCCAGACGCATGCGTCCCCTTGTGCATTTGGCTTATGTGGGTCCTGGGGAATTGAACCTGGGTCCTTTGGCTTTGCAGACAAATGCCTTAACTGCTGAGCCATCCCTACAGCCCTAGTATCTATATTTTGTTAGAAAGGATGTGAAATAATAGTTAGCATTTATCTAACACATAAAGTGTTCAGTTACTGTTACTTGTTTTACTTTCCAAACTGGAAAAAAATGATAACTTGTAAGCTTTTGTTACACATGATTTCTCAAAATTTGCATTCATCTTAGAAACCCTTTAATAAATCATAGTTAAACTCTTCTTCCTAGGCATACATTCTGCTGTGGCATGTTATGCTTAGGAAAGCTTTCTGTTTTTAAAAAAAATATTTATTTATTTGACAGAGAAAGAGGGGGAGAGAGAGAATGAATGGGCGCGCCAGGGCTTCCAGCCGCTGCAAACAAACTCCAGATGCGTGTGCCCCCTTGTGCATCTGGCTAACGTGCGTCCTGGGGAATCAAACCTGGGTCCTTTGGTTTTGCAGGCAAACGCCTTAACCGCTAAGCCATCCCTCCAGCCTTTAGGAAAGCTTTCTTAAATCTCAACTGCTTAACCCAGTGAACATTTATTACTAGTTCACATAAAATCCAAGTTGATTATTTCAAGTTGGGCAACTCTCCTGGGTAATATATATTTTTTTCTTTGAGGTTTGCTCTAGCCCAGACTGACCAGGAACTCAGCAATCCTCCTACCTCAGCTTCCCAAGTGCTGAGATTAAAGGCACGTACCACCATGCCTGGCCTGGGTAGCTCTTAACATTAGTTAGGGATGAAGGTCTGTTCCTTTTTGTCACACGACTGTCTTTAACCTGTGGACTCCATAGTCACTAGGCAGATGAGAGGCTTTTCCTATCAGCTGTATGGCCTCACCTAGATTCAAGGAGGCCCTAGGCAGCTATTCTGAGAAAAATCATTTATTTTGAGAACAGGATAGAACCCTTTTGTCTTTGGGTAAATAACAACAGGCTAGTCTTCAGTCTGGGGGCTGGAGCAGGAGAATTAACTCAATGTTAGGCTGGGCAATGGAGTTGAGACCCCGTCTTACTAAAACCACAAAATATGCCGGGCGTGGTGGCCTTTTATCCCAGCACTCGGGAGGCAGAGGTAGGAGGATTGCTGTGAGTTCGAGGCCACCCTGAGACTCCATAGTGAATTCCAGGTCAGCCTGGGCTAGAGTGACACCCTACCTCAAAAAAAAAAAAAAAAAAAAAAAAAACCACAAAATAAAAAACTGAAATAATCTTTTTACTGATAAATCAGTTGTAAACTGCTTTCATATAATTTACTTTACAAATAAACACACCTACATTATGTTTTCATAGTGTAGGGTGTGGATGAGACCTTCATAAAAGAAATAATTGTGTCATAATTGCTCTATGAGCGAATAAAATGGGATGAAACCAGCTAGGTAGGTTCAAACATTTATTAGGGAAAGATGTATATTTAATTTATACATTTACCTAATTGTAGAAATTGTACATTTGAGAAAAATGTAACAGAGGGAGACCATCAAAGGACAAGAACATAAAAGTCTTCATAGTTTCATAAATGTTATTATAAGACTTCTTGAAGGGTGGTGTGGAATGTATTACACAATCACACAAAGTAGGTGTTGTTCTTACTTATTTGCTCTTATGAGAAACTAAAGTTGGCAAATTTGGTTCTTTGAAGTAAATTTATGCCAAATAGATCAGCATTTGACAGTACACATGGGACATACTGAGAGGTTAAAAGAGGATCATATGAAAAATCCCAGTGGCTAAATAGTCATGGAAAAAATTGAGTGCAATTTAGCAATTAATGGTTGGGATCCAGTGTTCTACCAAAGAAAAAGATTTAAATAAAATTTTGCATCTTTAAAAAAAATTATTTATTTATTTGTTTATTTGAGAGGGTGAGAGAGGGAAAGAGGGAGAGAGAGAGAAAAAATGGGTATGCCAGGGCCTCCAGCCACTGCAAATGAACTCTAGATGCATGCTCCACCTTGTGCATCTGGCTTACGTGGGTCCTGGGGAATCAAACCGAGGTCCTTTGGCTTTGCAGGCAAATGCCTTAACTGCTAAGCCATCTCTCCAGCCCCCAAATTTGGCATCTTTTTAAAAACTGTTTTTGGGTTTTGGAGGCAGGGCCTCACTCTAGCCCAAGCAGAACTGGAGCTCACTCTGTAGCCCAGACTGGTCTCAGACTTGAGGCAGTCCTCCTATCTCAACCTCTCCAGTGCTGGGACTAAAGCTATTAGCCACCACATGTCTTTTTTATATTAATTTTTATTTTATGTTAATAGTAACAGGTTTTTTTCTTTTATCCCCTTACCCCAGCTCCTGTTACACTGGAGACCCTCAGTGGGGTTATGGTATTCACTGTTGGGTCATGAAGGCCTCATTCTGGGGACTGTGCCTCAGGATATTCTTACCTACTCTGTGGCTCTTTACAATCTTTCCGCACCCTCTTCTGTAATCTTCCCTGGTCCATAGGAGGCCTGTTGGCAGTCTAATTTAGTGTTGAGTTCTCTAGCCTCTGGATTTCTGTTTTGATGGGGTTTGATTGGTCACCGTGTTTGTCCATCAACCTGGGGCTTGTTGTCAGGCTAGCAGTAAGAATTGTGTATGTTGTCACTTCCTCTGCAGTTTTTCCTGGGCCATGGCAGAGGTGGTAGAGGTGGCACGTCTCATGGTGGGCATTTGGCTAACTTCTTGTCTTATCTAAGGATCTTGGTTCTCTATTTTCTCTGCCATCTGTAAAATAAAACAAATTCTATAAACAAGAGTGAATAGCTTGAATTAAAGGGGATATGCAAATCAGATTTTTTTTTTTTTTTTTTTTTTTTTTTTTTTTTGGTGTGCAAGTCCACTTTTCCAGAGAGCAGTGGGGACTTTTCTCTAGAGTCTATGAGTTTCCTGAAAATGGGATTTTGACTTGGTTTCCAGTACCAGATAGGAGTTCTCTCCCACTAAGTGGACCTCATGTCCAATCAAAGAACAGTTGGTTACTTGCAGAGGCATGTCACTGTTGCACAAGTGTGTACTTCTTGATCAGCTGGTTGATTTTGTAGTCTTCAGGGTCCTTTGCTTATTCATGCTGTTGGTGACTGTGGTGGTTTGAATAGAATAGATGGCCCCCAATATATTCAGTTGTTTATTTGTTTGTAGTTTGCATCTCTAGCCACCTGGCTGGAGGCAGTCACTGGGTGGATCTTAAGGTGTGGTGGTGGGTTTCAGATTTCAATCTAAAGATATGCAAAGTGTGCCTAGCTGGAGTTCCTGAAGTGTGCTCTGGCTTTTGACCTTTAGGCTTGTACTGCTCTCTCTCTGCTTGGGCCTGTGAAGGCAGGCCAGTTTCTTCCGCTTTTATGGAACTTCCCTTGGCTCTGTAAGCTTCAATAAATCCCTTCCTCCATAACTGTGCCTGGTCTGAAAGTTCATCTCAGCGAACCTGAAGCTGTCTGCTACAGTGACCATTTTCCTCCAGTGGCTCCCATAGGGCTTTCCAGCACTATGAGGACTAGCCAGTGGGAGCTAGTTTCCCTTTTGGTTCCAGCATGGAATTCCAATGGCCCGTGACTACAGCCAGTGGTGTCTTCAGCAATAGGGTCTTACCTTTTTTGGGGGGTGGGTAGGGTTTCACTCTAGCTATAGACTGAGCTGAACTTCACTATGTAGTCAGTCTCAGGTTAGCCTCAAACCCATAGTGATCCTCTTAGCTCTGCTTCATGCCCAGCTGGGTTTTACCTTTTTGCTCTGGCAGGTGTTTTGGCAATGGCCTGTATTGTTTTGGGAACCTCACGGGTATCCCTGGCCAATAGCTCACTGTGGGGGGCAACCTAATTCTGGGCCTGGGGATTTATCAGCCAGAGTCCATGATTTTTAAAGTTAAGGTTTTTTCCACTTTCTGTCTGGACTGTTCCCTACCCCTTTATTGGTGGTTATATTTTGTAGAATGGTAGCCAGAATGAGATTTTCTATGGAGCTGATTCATGTTGTCTTAACTTTTGTGTAATTAAACTCCCCACCCATCCCTACCTCTACCGCTCTAAGCTCTCTCACCACCAATGTTCTTTTCCTCTCCTAACCTGTCAGGTAACTCCTACTCTCCTCTCACCTTATTTTCTTCTCTCTCCTGGTCTCATTTTAGTCCACATGTCTTTATTTAAAAATATTTTATTTAGCTGGGCATGGTGGCACATGTCTTTAATCCCAGCACTCGGGACGCAGAGGTAGGAGGATCGCTGTGAATTCAAGGCCAACCTGAGACTGACCACATAGTGAATTCCGGGCCAGCCTGGGCTGGAGTGAGACCCTATCTCAAAATAAATAAATAAATAAAAATAAACCACATTTACTTATTTGAGAAAGAGAGAGATAAAGACAGAGAGAAAGGTAGATAACAGAGAATGAATAAGAACACACCAGGGCCTTCTACCACTACCACTGCTTGTGAACTTCAGATGCATGGGATACAGGTATGTATCACTGTGCCCAGCTAATTTTTTTATTTTTGGTGTTTTGTGGTAAGGCCTTGCTATAGCCCAGGCTGCCCTGGAATTCACAATGTAGTGTCAGGGTGGCCCCGAACTCATGGCGATTCTTCTGTCTCTGCCTCCCGAGTGCTGGGATTAAAGGCATGCACCACCATGCCTGGCCTTTAATTAACTAATTAATTAATTTATTTTTGGTTTTTCAAGGTAGGGTTTCACTCTAACCCAGGCTGACCTGGCCACCACGCCACACCTGGCCTTTAATTTATTTTAAAAAATATTTTATATTTATTTATTTATTTATTTGACAGAGAAAGAGGGAGGGGGGAGAAAGAGAGAGAGAAAGAGAGAATGGGCACACCAGGCCCTCCAGCCACTGCAAATGAACTCCAGACGCACGTGCCCCCTTGTGCAGCTGGCTAACATGGGTCCTGGGGAATCGAACCTGGGTCCTTTGGCTTTGCAGGCAAATGCCTTAATCGCTAAACCATTCCTCCAGCCCAATTTATTGTTTTTTTAAAAAATATTTATTTGTGTGTGTGAGCATCCATGTATGGTACTTGTGGCAGTCAGAGAACAACTTCAAGGTGTCTGTGGTCTACCCACCTTGATGCATGGTCTCTTGTTGTTGCAGATGAACTACCAAACTGCAAAAGAAGGCTAGTTTAGCTGACCTACCCATTTTGGATTCTCCTTGCTCTACCTCCCATTGGCCCAGGCAAGATGAACTCACAGGTGCATGAACCACTCTTTATACAGTGCTGGGGAATTGAAGCCAAGCCAGCAAGCTTTGCAAGCAAGTGCCTTTAACCATCTCCTTAGCCCCTTATCTTTTTTAAAATATTTATTTATTTTATTTGAGAGGGGGTTGGAGGGAGAGAGGCAGATAGAGAATGGGCATGCCAGGGCCTCTTAGTCACTACAAAGAAATTTCAGATGCATGAGCCACCTTGTGCATCTGGGTTATGTGGGTACTGGGGAATCGAACCTCAGTCCTTAGGCTTTGCTAGCAAGTGCCTTAGCTGCTAAGTCATCTCTCTAGGTCTCTTGTTGTTGTTGTTGTTTTTTGAGATACTGTATTCCTGGTTGGCCTGGACCTCATTATGTAAAAGAGGCTGGTCTTAAACATGTGACCATTATCCTGTTTCTGCCTTCCAAGTGTTGGAACTGCAGGCACACACTATCATACTGGGCTACTTTTTCTTCTATTAAGTTCTAATTAAAAAAAAAAGTTGTGAAGACAAGTGTGGTGCATGCCTGCAATCCCAGTATTTGGGATGCAGAGGCAGAGGAATTCAGAGTTCCAGGTCAGTATGGGCTACATAGAGAGACTGTATCAAAAAAAAAAAAAAAAAAAAAAAAAAAAAAAAAACACCTTACTTCATAGTGTCTTTCTCTTGCTCGCTCTCTCTCTCTCTCTCTCTCTCTCTCTCTCTCTCTCTATATATATATATATATATATATATATACACACACTATATATACACTATCTAGTACTTCCAAGGCAGGTTCTCTCTTTGGGCCTCTGTTTCTAACTAACCTATATTGAAAAAGCTATCTTACTCCTGTTTCTCCTTTCCCACCATGATGAAACTTCCCCTTAAAGCTGTAAGCTAGAAATAAACCCTTTATTCCCATAGGCTGCTTCTGGTTTGGTGTTTTGTCTCAGAAACAAGAAGGTAACAACTACAGCATATTTCTTAATAGTGTTAAGGAAAGATATGCTCAGAGTGAAACCTAAGTAAAGAGAAGCCATGCTGTACCTGATGGATTTCTGTATTTCAAAAACAACATTTAAGGCTATTAGGGTATTTAAGCGAGGGAGAAAACATCATGCTGTAATACTAAATCTAGAAGGAAAGCTCAAATACTGATTATAAGCTTTTCAGATACAATCAGTCCACAACAGAGCCGCCTGACTCCAAAGAATAAGTGGCATTAAGGCTGAATGAACTGTTGTGCTAGAATCAGGGATGCAAACTCTCGATGTTCTCTGTAAAGCCTAATCCCTTCACCTAAAAAATAATTTTTTTGAGGCTACACTCATTTCAGTTTCCTTACTTTCCCCGCTTTGTGGTTAGCATTAAGTAATGTGTCTGCAAATCGTGGCTTTCCACATTCAAACCTGGCTGAATTACCTGGCTTGTAAATGGAGATGCCCTTCATAGGATATCTTGTTTCATGAAAGCCTGGCAGACTTTAAAACAGAGGAGAGCGGAGCAGGCTACCAGCAAAGGCTAGGTTCTAATTTCATGCCTGATGGTTCAGATGGATCCCTTGCTCCCATAGATTTGAGTCACAATGATATTATTTTGTTTAACCAACCACCATTCTGGTCAGGACATAGCACTTTGTCAGTCATCCATAAGCCCCTCCTTGTGTCCCATTCTAGTCATAACCACCCTTCTGCCTCCAACAGGAAATGCTGGCACTTACTTTGCATGGTACTGTGGTACTATAAAAATCTTAGTGTGTGTGGAAACTCAGGTAGCTACTTTAATAACAAATAGGGAAAATTGCTCTTATTCTGAGGCATTTAAAATTTTCTATAGAGGCATTAAAAGTCCTTTTCACTGTCATAAGAGTATTTTTAAAAAATATTTATTTATTGAGAGGGAGGCAGGGAGAGAGAGGAAAAGGCAGGTAGAGAATAGGCACACCAGGGCCTCCAGGCGCTGCAGATGAACTCCAGGCACATGCACCATCTTGTGCATTTGGATTACCTGGGTGCAGGGGACTTGAACCTGGGTTCTTAGGCTTTGCAGTCAAGCACTTTAACTGCTAAGCCATTGCGAAATTCTGTCCTTAACATGAATAGTGAACCCAACCATTTACTTCTGAGGATTTTTTGTAATTGGGTGCATTTTCCACATCTTTCTATGTTTAGAAGATGAATGTTCTTAAACCCATCCCAGAGTGAGATGTTCTTAAACCCATTCCAGAGTGAGGACGATGAAGAAAAATAAAAGGAAAAGGACAGTTTTCCTCCTTTGTAAAGTGATCTTCCTCTGTCTTGAGACTCTGAAATTCTGAAATTTCAATCACTTCACATGGCTATTTTTCCCTCCATTCATTGTTCTGAGTCTTAATCATTTCTATAGGGCACTTTCATGTTATGTCAGTTTTCTGTTGTGGTGACAAAATATCTGAGAGAAGCAACTTAAAAGGAGGAAAGGTTTGTTTTGGTTCCTGGTTTCAAGAGCTCTGTCTGTGGTTTCTTGGTCCATTGCATTTGCCTTATGGTGATATACAAGTGTGGCAGAAATGTGGTGGAGGAAACCTGTTTACTTTATGGCAGCCAAGAAAGAAGATGTTGTAGTTGCCTTCTCATTGCTTGGACAAAGCACCTGACCAAAAGTAACTGATTGGAGGAAAGATTGTTATTTTGGCTTATAGTCTTGAGGGGAAGGTCCATGATAAAAGCAGAAAGTGTCTATGAACAGAGAGACTGGACATCATCTTTGCCACAGCAGGTAGAGAGTGAGCCAGACTCTGGCAGGGAAGGTGGCTATAACACCCCAAAACCCACCTCCAACAGTACCCTTCTCCAACAAGGCTCCACCTCCCACATTACCATCAGCTGGGAACCAAATATTCTGAACACATGAGTTTATGGGGGACAACTGATTCAAACCACCACAGAAGGGGATCACCTAGGGTCCCAGTATTCTCTTCAAGAACATGTCCCCAAATCGCTGTATTCCCTTTCATTAGCTCCATCTCTCTCTTTTTAAAAATATTTTATGTATTTATTTATTTGAGAGAGAGAAAGAGGGAGAGAGAGAGAAAGAGGGAGAGAGAGGGAGAATGGGCACACCAGGGCCTCCAGCCACTGCAAACAAACTCCAGATGCATGCGCCCTCTTGTGCATCTGGCTTATGTGGGTCCTGGAGAGTTGAACCAGGATCCATTGGATTGCAGGCAAATGCCTTAATAGCTAAGCCATCTCTTTAGCCCCTCCATCTCTCTTTCTCTGTCTTTTTAAAATATGTGTGTGAGAGAGAATGGGTTCACTTGCCATGGCAAATTAACTGCAGACCCATTTACCACTGTGTGTAGCTGGCATTACGTGGGTGCTGGGGGGTTGAACCCAGGCAATCAGGCTTTGCAAGCAAGTGCCTTTAACCACAGAGAAATCTTGCTAGCCCTCTTTCTCTTAAAAGTTTCATTATCACCCAATAGTTCCACTTGCTGGATACCAAGCCTTCAACATGTGAACTGTCTGGGGACACTCCACATCTAAAGTTAAGTATTGTGGCTCATGCCTATAATGTAAACACTTGAGAGGCTGAAGCAGAAGGAGTGTTATGAGTTTGAGGCCAGCCTAGGCTACACATGGAGTTCTGGACCAGCCTGAACTATAGTGTGAGATCCTATCTACAGAAACAAACAAAAAAAAAAAAAAAAAAAAAAAAAACCCAAAACAAAATAAATAGAAAATCAAGTAAACAACCCCAAACCCAGATCTAAACTATAATACATGTACATACTTCACTTCTGGGAAATTTTCTTCTGCAATTTTTCAGTTATTCCCCTTCTTTGTTTTCTCTTCTTGGAACTTCTGATACTGAGATATTGGATTTACTGATTTAACCCTGTTTTGTGCTTTACTTTTTTTTTTTTTTAATCTCCATTTCTATATCTGTTTTGTGATTCTGCTGCTTGGGAGATTTTCATAATATTTAACCCTATTGAAATTTTTTTCAAGGTAGGGTCTCACTGTAGTCCAGGCTGATCTGGAATTTACTATGTAGTTTCAGGCTGGCCTTGAACTCACAGCGATTCTCCTACCTTAGCTTCCCTAGTGCTGGGATTCAAGGCACGTGCCACTATGCTCAGCCCAAGTATGGGGAGTCTTCAGCAATAGGGTCTTACCATGTATTCCTCGTGGGAAACCAAGGGCCTTGAGAATGGCTTGTAATGTTTTGGGGGCATCAAGGAGCTCCCTGGACAACAACTCACTGGAAGGCATCCCATCCTTGGCACTGAAATTTTCTAGTAACAATCTATGGCTTCTGAGTGTTCCATTGTCCAAAAAATTAGGTTTCCTTATGACTTATTTATATCCTCTTACATTTTGATTAGCCCTCCCTCCACCATTCCTTTATACTCAATCTCTTTCCCTGACCTCACTTAGGCCTTTTCACCCACATTAATCTGTTTTTCTACTTACATATATAGAATACCATTCTATTAAGTCCCTCCCCCCTTTCTATTCCCTTTATATCCTCTGTGTAGCTTACTGGCCTCTGCTACTGAGTTTTATTTCTACTCACATAGAAATCCAATCATTTGTAGCTAGGATCCACATATGAGAGAGAACATGTGACCTTTAGCTTTCTGGGCCTGAGTTAGCTCAGTAAGTATAATCCTTTCCAGATCCATCCATTTTCCCACACATTTCATAACTTCATTTTTCTTTACCACTGAGTAGAATTCTATTGTGTAAATGCCACATCTTCATTGTCCACTCATCAGTTGAGGGATGTCTATTTCCTAGCTATTATGAATAAACATGGTTTATCGTGAATAAACATGTCAATAAACATGGTTGAGCAAGTATCTCTAAAGTAGTGAGATGAGTCCTTAGCATATATGCCTAGGAGTGCTATAGCTGGGTCATATGGTAGATCTATTTTTAGCTCTCTTAGGAACCTCCACACTGATTTTCACAATTGCTGGACCAGATTGCATTCCCACCAATAGTGTAGAAGGGTTCCTCTTTTTCCACATCCTCGCCAGAATTTATGGTCATTTGTTTTCCTGATGATAGCCAATCTGAAAGGAGTGAGATGGAATCTCAATGTAGTTTTTATCTGCATTTCCCTGATGGCTAGGGATGTAGAACATTTTTTAGATGTTTATGTATCATCTGTATTTCTTCTTTTGAGAACTCTCTGTTTAGTTCCATAGCCCATTTTTAATTACACTGTTTTCTTATTATTTAGTTTTTGAGTTCTTTGTGTATCCTAGATATTAATCCTATGTCAGATGTGTAGCTGGCAAAGATTTTTCTCCCATTCTGTAGGTTGCCTCTTCACTCTATTCATAGTGTCCTTTGCTGTCCAAAAGCTTTATAATTTCATGAGGTCTCAATGGTTGATCTATGGTTTTATTTCCTGAGCAATTGGGGTTATATTCAGAAAGTCTTTGCCAAGACCAATATGTTGAAGTGTTTCCCCTTCTTTTTCCACTAGCAGTTTCAGAATTTCAGGTCTGATATTAAGGTCTTTAATCCTTTTGGACTTAATTCTTGTGCATGGAGAAAGATAAGGATCTGTTTTAATCTTTGTACAGATACATATCCAGTTTTCCTTGCACCATTTGCTAGGAGGCTGTCTTTTCTCCCTGAAGTATTTTTGGCATTTTTGTCAAAGATCAGGTGTCTATAGCTACCCGGACTTACATCTGGGTCCTCTGTTCTGTTCCATTGATGTACATGTCTATTTTTGTACCAGTACCATGCTGTTTTTGTTATTATGGCTCTGTAATATAGGTTAAAATCAGGTATGGTGACAACACCAGCCTTATTTTTGTTGCTCAATATTGTTTTAGATATTTGAGGTTTTTTGTGCTTCCAAGTGAATTTTTGGATTGTTTTTCTATTTCCTTAAAGAATGCCATTGGAATTTTGATGGGGATTGCATTAAATGTGTAGATTGCTTTTGGTAAGGTTGCCATTTTCACAATATTGATTCTTCCAATCCAAGAACAAGGGATTTCTTTCCATTTCCTAGTGTTTTCTGCAACTTCTCACTCGAGTGTTCTAAAGTTTTCATTGTAGAGATCTTTCACTCCTTGGTTAGGTTTATTCCAACGTACTTTATTTATTTATTTATTTTATGTAATTGTGAATGGGAATGATTCTCTGATTTCATCCTCTGTGTGTTTGTTGTTAGCATATAGAAAGGCTACTGCTTTCTGTGTGTTTATTTTGTATGTTGCTACATTGCTATAAGTGTTTATCAGCTTTAACAGTTTGCTGGTAGAGTCTTTAGTGTCCTTTATGTATAGAATCATATCATCTGCAAATAATGATAACTTGATCTCTTCCTTTCCCGTTTCTATCCCTTTTATTCATGTCTCTTGCCTTATTGCTATGGCTAAGACTTCCAGTACTATATTAAATAAATGTGGGGATAGTGAACACCCTTTGTCTTTTTCCTGATTTTAGTGGAAAAGCTTCAGGTTTTCTCCAGTTAGTATAATGGTTTGTCATAAGTAACCTTTATTATGTTGAGATATGTCCCTTCTATTCCCAGTCTCTGTTGGACTGTTATTATGAAGAAATGTTAGATTTTGTCAAATGCTTTTTCTGCATCTAATGAGATTCATTCACTTTTGTAAGCAAAAACAAACAAACAAACAAACATATTTGTGTACTAGAAATAAAAATCTAATTCATTAGATAGACATAAAACTAACCCTTAACTAATAGAGTTGTGCCTTTAATCAGATCTGGGATAACTGAATAAAATACTTCTTTTATGTACTGCAACTGGAGAGACTTGTTACTAGTGTCTGAAGTTAGAAAGCTACCATTGTTCATTAATAAGATAATTTCATCACAGCAGTGATGTTTTATCTAGTATTATGAACTTCTGCCTGCATTGTCAGGAACTTTGGTTCCTTTTAACCTGATCAAGTGTCGAGTTTTAGAATAACCAATGGCTGGAACTTGCTCTATACAGATTGATAATAGTTTTTTTTTTTTTTTTTCCCTCTAAGATAAAACATTTCTTTAGTTCTTTGCAACTTGGTCATCACTACCTTCTTATAGAAATCTCCAGGGTGCTAGATGTTATCTGTAAACACATCTATAGTGTCGTTTCCCTTCCCGTCCAGCGGAATAAGGCAACGGCAATCAGAACTCTTCTCAAAGCAGTTTATTCAGGAACCATTTACATCCGGAAGCCCGGATACCAAAACCTCCGCCCTAGATATAGCCAGCCTGACCCAATCAGCAGCTGCCACGCGGGTGTGGACAACAGGGCGCAGCCGACCACCTGATGGTGGTCTGATCTTGCGTAGTGCTGTACATGCGCACTTTGCAGTGTGTACGTGTTTAATCAGAAGGGGAAGCAGGAAATGGTGCTTAGTCATGAGACTTGGCAGCCGGCCCGGGCGCCATCTTGGGATGGCCGCCACACCCGCTCTCCACACTATAGAGCTTTCATTTGTAAGCTAGAAGAGAAGTGTCATGTGATACACTGGAAATGTTCCTATGATCTTATGTATTCATTTGTGATTTACCATAGTTTGCCAACCATCTTTTGTGTTTTAATGACACCTTTCCAAGAACTTACATCGTGTCCATTGAAACTACCTTATAACATTGTTAGAGGAAATAGCACATCTGTTTGGAAGTTTTCAAGTCTTAGACTTTGCGTTAAATTTCATTATTTCTGTATAGGCTTCAGAGTTACTGATAGGACCATGTTGGTTTTAGAGGCAGAGAAGAAATCAAGGAATTGGTGCATGTGGTGGTTTGATTCAGGTGTACCCCATAAACTTAGGTGTTCTGAATTCTAGGTTCCCAGCTTATGCAGATTTGGGACTTAAGGCCTCCTGCAGGTAGTATATTGTTGGGGGCAGACTTATGGGTATTATAGCCAGTTTCCTCTTGCCAGTGTTTGGTACACTATCCTGACGCTGTTGTCCACCACCTGTCCACCTCAGGAGGCGATGTCCACCCTGTGCTCATTCCATCATTTTCCTCTGCCATCATGGAACTTCCCCTCAAGCCTGTGAGCCAAAATAAACCTTTTTTTTCCCCCCTACAAGCTGCTCTCGGTCAGGTGATTTTTGCCAGGAATGCAAACCTAACTTCAACAGTGGTGGACTGAGAAGAAATGCTACTTTGTTCAGCACAAGATCCTATGTTTGTGTTTCAGAAAGGGGAAATGGCATAAAGGAGGAAATAGATGAGTTTTCACATAATCTGAGTAAAACCTAAAACAAAAACTCATCACCTATTAAGACAGGAAGGAACTTTCAGCTTTCTGTTTAGCTTTGAAAATTCTGACCCACCTAGGTAAGAATGTTGTGATAAATAAAGAGACAGTCTTCTCAGGAAGGTCTGTGAGGTTACTTTGAGGAAGGATTGATGGTGGGTGGAAGAGTTGGAGACTTCTCAGAGTGAGTAGCCCTCCTAGTGGCAGCCTGTATATAAAAAAAGTTACAGAAAAACAAGTGACCCTAGCCAGGCATAGTGGCACATGCCTTTAATCCCAGCATTCAGGAGGCAGAAGTAGGAGGGTCGCCCTGAATTTGAGGCCACCCTGAGAATACAGAGTGAATTCCAGGTCAGCCTGGGCTAGAGTGAGACCCTACCTCGAAAAACAAACAAACAAACAAACAAACAAACAAAAAAAACAACAACAACAAAAAAGTGGCCCTTTTCACTTGGCTGCTATTGTTACTTTCTGGGGCATACTTCTACCCTGTTTCTTCCATCTTTTGCTGACACAGGAGCCCAGCTCATTAGGAACCCACCAGATTTCCACACCAGGTTCAGTCTGCTCAGGCTTCCAGCCTTGTGTATTGAGCAGCTACCAAGCTCTCAGACTCTAGCCTGTAGGCAGCTATTGTTGTATGCCCAGCCCATATTCTATCAGCCAATGTAAAAAAAAAAAAATCCTCTTTGTGATTGGTTCTTTTCTACTACAGAACCCTAATACATATGTATACTGCATGTAATCATAGATGATCTTGCACTTTGATTTAGATTTTTTTCTAAAGTTTTGTTTACTTTTTTTTTTTTTAATTTGGTTTTTCAAGGTAGGGTTTCACTGCAGCCCAGGCTGACCTGGAATTCACTATGTAGTCTCAGGGTGGCCTTGAACTCATGGCGATCCTCCTATCCCTGCCTCCCAAGTGCTGGGGTTAAAGGCGTGCACCACCATGCCTGGCTTTACTATTTATTTTTTGATGTGTGTGTGTGTAGTATGTGTACAGATGCATGCATACTGCACATGTATTAAGAAGCCAGAGGTGTTGATGCAGTCTCCTCTGTTCTTTTTTTTTTTTTTTTTTTTTAATTGTATTTATTGAGGGAAGTACAGAGCCAAGGAAGGACACCACATGGCTAGAGATCCCATGTGGAGGGCCTGGAAAAATAACCGTGGAAATAAAAGAGGGAAAAGAAATTTCAAGAGGCTCCTACCATATGGGGAGCTGGAGGGGATAAAGGAGCCTATGTGTTGAGTAAAGGTTAGGGGCCCCCACTGGCTGGGCCTGGGCCACAGGAAAAACTCACCCACAGTTGGAAGTTCCCAAGTGGTCAGAGAGCCTACCCTTTCTTTGCAAAGGTATTTATAACCTTATAGTGTTAGGTTGTCTTCTGGCTCAGGTGAACCAGAGAGACAGCTGGTTGGTCAGGGCTAGGGATTGTTTCAGAAAGAGGTTAGCCCTGGCATGAAGTTCCAGGGGCTGAACTTGACTAACCACAATGTTTAAATCCTATGAAAGACCTCCCTCCTAGGAGGGATCATGTTTGTTTGTAGAAAAACAGGTCTATGGAACTAGGCAAGAGATAAGAAGTCAGATCATCTTTGATTTCTAGCACGTGCACACTTCCCTGCATTTTGTACCTTCATGGGTCCAGTTACCCCAAATGTATCTCTCCTCATTTCCCACTCTTATGGGAAGACACTCTAACTGCTGTTAGAGGAAAAGGGGTGATGTCAGATCATCGACTATTTCCTGTTGAATGGGGCACAGAGTTGTGGCAGTTAGAGTGTGTTTCCCACTGAGGGGAATTATCCTAAAGGACCCCAATAGTGTATTGATGGAGTTCAGGAAGATAGTCTTGGAAAAAAATGTTGAGGAGAAAGAATAAAAGTAAAGAGTTAATGAGGAGTGAGTACACAGCAAACGGGTTGCCTTTAGGGTTATTCTTATTGTGGACTTCTAGGCCTTGCGGAGCATGCAAGGGAACCCAGGTAGATGGAGTTGGATTGCCTTAGGACAAATGTGGTGGCTGAGATTTTTTCTTCCAGAACTGTTCATTGAATGGCACAGTATTGTTTGGCATGGCCTGAATCTGTTTTGGTATGGCTTGTGAACAGATGAGATAATAGTGGAGTTACCAGGCATGTATATACAACTTTTAACTTTAAAAATGGTTAATATATCGTATTTTGTATAATAACCTTTCAGAACCTTTTTAAATTTGTTCTGAAAGTAGCCAGGGCCAAAGGTTGGTGCCATAGAGCCATTGAGTGCCATTAAAGGCTGTACAAATATATTTTTAGTCTCCTGACTTACTTAAGGATGTCCTGGCACAAGTTAGAAGAGATTTACCATTGTTTCCAGTATAAAGAAGGCTTCTGAATTAAGCAGTCCTTGGTCAAAGTCATCCATATATATTTTATATTTGAAAATATCCTTTTTGACATCTATGGTTGTTTTTCCTTATTGTAGAATTAGAACTATTAGAGATGTTGTCAATATGTCTTAAGGCCTTGTTTGTTTCCCCTCTTGGAAAGCTGTTGTGGTATTATAGGCCATTCATATGTTTGAGGTATCCATTTATCTTTGGTTATACATTTCTCTGTGAGTGTTTAAGACCCAAGCAGATAGCCAAAATATAATCAAGGATTAATTTTGGAGGTCACAGATGGCTCTCCAAAGGAGACTTTAGGGACCCAGGAGTAGTCCTATAGCTTCTCCAATACTGGTGTTGTCTGTTAGGATGAATGAAGGCCATGCAAGCCAAATAGTTTTCCCTTCTTTGGAAAGCCAGGAAGACTGATTTTTCCTTAGTTGTGACTCTCTTGTTTCAGACTGTACACCAATTATGTTTGGGTCTCCATATCTGCACTGCTCAGGAAGACAGATGACTTACCAGGGGTACAGTGTAGAACTGTCCCATCATATCCAGTGGCCTCATGACCTGGGAGCACAGGCCAAAATATTGGCCTTTTTAGTTCTAATGATTCCATTTGGCTTTGTTTTCTATATAGGTTGTTAATACACTTAGAAAGGAAATTACACCAACTTTGATGTATGTATATATTTAGCACATTTGATTACTGAAATAGATCTAGTTAAAAAAATGTCACAAAAGCTTAAAGTCATTATGTCCATCCTTTTCTAATTTAGTTGTCCTGTGGTTCCATAGGCCATATCTGAAACATAGAAAGTAGGTACATCTTATTCTTTAAATGTCTGATAGCTATAAATACAGGCAGAACCTGTTACCAGTCTTGAAAATAGTATACATCGAAACCAATTAATTTAACCTTTTTGTCTTGAGGCAGAATGTCCTGGAACTCAGGCCTAGTATTGTAAGTCAGCATCAAACAGGGGAGCCTATTAGTCTGACTCGTTGTTTATATTGTAGTTATATTTTTCTTACTGAGTGATTAAGCTCATGTAGGCTGCTCAAATTAACTGTATATTTTGGAGGTCAATAATGGCGCTATAGGAGAGAGTTTTAGGGACCTGTGAGTTCTGACTCTTAGCATTGTCATATGCTAGGATAAGTCAAGGCCTTGCTGACCAAGTGGCCCTCCTTCTTTTGGGAAGCCTGGAGGACTGATTTTTCCTCCAATGTGATTCTTCTGTTGGAGATACACATCTCTGGGTCCCCATATCCTCTCTGATCAAGAAGGCAAGTAGCTTACCAGAAGCTAGAAATTAGTACTGTCCCATCATCTCCTGTGGCCTTTTGACCTGGGAGCAGGAACCAAAATATTGGTTATCCTTTTAACTCCAGTGTTTCCAATTGATTTTGGCTTCTACATATGGTTATTAATCACTCAGAGAGACTGTACATATCTGATTAGCAAAACAGATTAGTTAAAAGGGTACAGAACATATCTGGTTAGCAGAGCAGATCTGGTTAGAGAATAGCACAATATTTTAAAATCATTTTGATTAATATTTAAGTTTAGTTATCAGGTGTCAGTGTAAGCTATATTTGGAACATAGAAAGCATAAACATTCTATTTTTTTAATATTTTATTTTTATTTATTTATTTGATAGAGAAAGGGGAGAGAGAGAGAGAGAATAAATGGGTGCGCCAGGTCCTCCAGCCACTGCAAATGAACTCCAGACACATGTGCCCCCTTGTGCATCTGGCTAACATGAGTCATGGGGAATCCAACCTTTGGCTTTGCAGGCAAACACCTTAACCACTAAGCCATCTCTCCAGCCCCACATTTTATTTTTTAAGTATCTGTTAGTTATAAGTATAGGCAGAACATTTTAGTAGTCCTGAAAATAATATTTTATCAATAACTTTAAGGCAATTGATTTTAATCTAGAGATTGTATGCCAGGAAAAGACAAGACAGTATTAAAACTTGGCATCTGTGTTTGAAAACAACTTTGGCTACTCTGCATACCAATGTAAGTAACAATTACTGCGCCCCCCCTCCCCCACAAACTGGAAGTAGAACAGCAATTTAAGATTATTTTCTAGGGCAGGAAAAATGTCTTAAGTATCAATATCTCTGAAAGCAATGAACTTAAGATACCAGAAATGAGACAATTAATTAAGTGAAACCTTGACTGAGATTGATTATACATAGCTCAAGAATAAAGTAAAACTTGATCATTGTTGAGTTTAGCAAGCCAGATTTTTTTGTTTGTTTTTGTTGTTTAAAAATATTTTTATTTATTTATTTGCAAACAGAGAGAAAGAAAGAGAGGAGAATGAGAATGGGCACACCAGGTCCTCCAGCTGCTGCAAATTGACTCCAGATGTATGTGCCACTTTGTGCCTCTGCAAGTCCGATTTTAACATACATTAGAGACAATAATTTCTTAAATAAGTACCTTTTACCATTGAACAATTTTAAGGTTTAACTAAGGAAATATTTATGACTGTTACATGAAACTTAGACAAACTATATTAGCATAGTTTGTATACAGTGGATTTTCCTAAGACATGGGGAACTTTTTCAGTCTTCCTAAGAAAAAATCACAATGAGTCACTTTTTAATAAGACTTAGATAAAGCCAGGCATGGTGGCGCATGCCTTTAATCCCAGCACTTGGGAGGCAGAGGGAGGAGGATCACCATGAGTTCGAGGCCACCCTGAGATTACATAGCAAATTCCAGGTCAGCCTGAGCTAGAGTGAAACCCTACCTCAAAAAACAAAAAACAAACAAACAAAAAAACAAAAACAAAAAAAAGACTTAGATAATAACTTCAATGATAATCATCCAGCAAAACCAGCATGAACAAGACAACTGCCTTAAAATTACAGAGTTTTAGTCAGGTGTGGTGATGTGTGCTTATTGATAGCCAAACATCCTGGACTTTGTATAAATCAAATTACAGTATTTTGATATCTGGAAAAGTCTGATATCAACAAAAAGTAGAGTTTACATATTTAAGGCACATGAGGCTACAGAGGGTAAACAATGAACAAAAGATCTGCTGACAGAATTTAAAATAAACAAGAAATCCATGTTATGTAGTAACATTTTTGGCTTAAATATAAAGACATGAAAAATTTTATAATTTTTAAAGTTCATCAGAAGGGATACCTTTATATAATACATATACATGGAGATTTGGCACTTTTAAAAGCTAAATAAGATGTGTATCCAATCTATATGTCAGTTTCTGAAATTAATTTAGCTCTATTTAACATACCTAAGGAATAGAGGAACTGGATTAAACTGCCATGATCTAATGAAAAAAGGAGACAAGTCTCATGGAAAAAAGAGAGAATGGGCATGTCAGGGCCACTTGCTACTGTAAACAATTTCCAAATGTATGTTCCACTATGTGTGTCTGGCTTTGTAAATAAGCACCTTTAACTGCTGAGCCAAAAAGAAATATTTTTAATCTCTTCTAAATCAATTTTATAGAACTATATTGAATTCCAAACACATACAAAATTTTATGACACAATCTATAACTATTCAAACCTTAATCAAACCTGTAATTCTGTCTGTGGTATTTTGGTAAACTTGTTCAGTAATGACATAAGTTAAATCTAAAGTATTAATATTGATTGTTGTAGGACTTAAGGAATTACATCTTAACTCACAACATAACTGTTTAGGATTTTCTTTTACTGTTCACCATGAAGTAAATAGTTTTCAAGTATGTGATAGATAAATACTGTTTAATGTTTCAAATGTGGTCTGTTTGCCTTATAAAATAGGGAATAAAAGAGTAAGTAATTCCTCTGTGATTTTTTTTTGAGGCAGGATTTTAGATATAATTACCTTAGGAGAGAATTAAATATTAATGAGTTAATTTTAAGCTTAAGATTTAGTTAAAAGGTTGACAAATAGAGGAACTTAGTTAACTTGGTACTCTAAATTCAGTCTTTCATGACCATTTTTATGACCAGATTAACTGTGAGTGAGTTAAGTTTACAATCTGAATACCATAGCAACCTGCTACCAGCCAGGGCCATACTTTGTTAGTCTGATGTAAACTCTAGGCTAATATAGTCATTTTATATCGCAAGAAGTGTGTAATCTGATTAAGTACTTTATCTTTAACCTGTTTAAGCTTACTCTTACCTTCATCTACATACTTTTACCTCACAATCCATGTAACCACTTTGTAACAATCTTTATCATCAAACATTTAACATCCAACATTTAAAGTTTCCTCTCCAGTTTATCTTCTTTAGTCAGTTCATCTTGTGGGGAGCCCCTGAGGATCCCCAGATGGGATTGTCTACTAGACCCGAAGACACTCACACGGAGAACTCTCAATGCAAGTCGCAAGAGGTTTATTGTGGGTACCGGTGCACCGGGGCTCGACACGAAGTCCCCACGCAGGAGGGGTGAAGAGCCCCGAGCAGCCGGGAGGTAGGGGTTTTAAAGGGAAAAAACATGCGGAAATATCTCAAACATGTTTCAGCTCAGGGACTTTCCAGATGTCGTCAGGATGTCGCCTAGGCCGTTCGTTTGCCCTGGGGTGGTGAGGGGTGGTGAGGTTATCTTAACCTCGAGCAGGAAGCTAGGGGCTCCTGCAGTTAGGCATTTTTTTAATTGTCTCTGAGCGGAGACTTCCAGAAGTTGGGTAAGGGGGCTGCGGTTGAGCAAGCAGGCACAGGTTTCAAAGGCAAAGGTCAGTATTTCAGCCAGCTAGTTCCTTATCTGAGCCCGGGCAGCTAGTTACAGAAAGTCACGTCCTCATATACAAACTGTTTTTCCTTTATAAAATGGCTGTCCTTATGTCTACGTTAAGCAAGCGATTGTACAGAAGCCAAAGAAGCAGGTTAATTGTATTTATTGGTAATCTTTCAATCTCATAACTACCAACAAAAACTTTTACTGTCCTTAACATAAGATTTTTAATATTACCATTTAAGTTTTTTTTCCTCAAAAGGCCTTTTGAAATAACTTTTTAAAGAAAGATCAGATTTGACTTATACCCAGAATAAACATACAGATTTTTAAAAATTGATTTTGGAACTTTGTTTCTTATAGCTTTCCTGAAACACATTTTGTTTTAAAGAAGGCTATGAAAGCAGACTCAAACATTATTAGAAATTTTCTTACAAACTTAGTATTGAGTACTTCTGAATTTAGATATAAATCTTGAGGCTGTTGTATGTCAGCAGTTCCATAGAAACATAGAAAGATAAAGTAAACGTAAAACATTTACAAATTGCTTATAAGAAGTCCCCATCTGTTCACAGTGGCTTGGCATTCATTCATCATCATGCTGGGGCCAGGATCCCTAGATTCCCTGTGCCTGTAGCCCCGTGGCTCTGCAAGGTAGAGAAGCTAAGAAAGAGCCTTTTTTTTTCTTCCTAAATTCCAATGAGAGTTTTGGTCTTCCCTCAGGGCTACATGGCAGCTTTCTTATCCTGCCATTTTACAACTCTTTAAGAGTAGGAGAATCTTGCCTTTTTTTTTTTTTTTTCTTTTTTTTGGCCTGTGATCTTAATTATGTTTAGTGTTCCTTCTGGGGGGCATTCAACAGTAAAAATTGGCTATGCCGTCTTGTATAGTGGGCTTGGTGGAGAACATCTCCCACAGTGAAATGGCACAGCTCAGACAGAAATCAGTCTGTAGTCTTTGGGCTGTGAGCCACATATATACTCATACACACACATTCATTTTAAGTGCACTTTTCATATAGACTCTAGACAACCATTTATCCTTCACACATTCACTTATTCATTTATTCAGAAGTTATGCATTCCCATGTTCAATTTCTCTTCTATTTAAAACTACAGAGACTAAAATCAAGCCTTGTTACTAGGCAGAAGATCAGAAGAAGCTGAGGGAGCTCAAGGAGCTGTTGGGGTGAGGTGGCTATAAGGACCTGGTGGGAAAAGCAGGTAGAGCAGAGAGAAGGCTGTGCACGCAGAGTGAAAAATAGGGTATTTCGGACCATTTGCCTGTATGTTGGCAGAAGTTTTTTAAATCAGTGATAATTTGGAACTCAAAGGTACCATGTTTAGGCCATTTGGTCCAGCTTATATTGTGACCAGGCAGAGTTGTACAGAAAGATCATATCCAAGAGTAGTAGAAGCTTTAAGTTCTTAAGGAGACAGGGAAAGCAAAACAAGAGTGAGAGAAAGAACC
>CM070775.1:65216115-65246849 GCA_036346955.1 Dipus sagitta
GCAATGTAAAGAAATAAAAAAGAAACACATAGTATTAAGTAGTACAAAGATGTTCACTCCAAATGAAACAAACCTACTTATTCGCTTCTAAACAGAGTCTTTTGTAATGCCTATTACAGTTATCTCTGTAAAACTAGAACAGCAACGTAAACAACTTAAGAAGAAACACATTGTGTTATCGACTACAAACAAAGATGTTCACCCCAAATGGAACAATTGTCCATATTCGTTTCTAGTCACAGTCTCTTGTAACTCTTATTAGAATTATGTCTGAAAACTAGAAGTGCATGTAAAGAACTTAAGAAGAAACACATTGTGTTAACTAGTACAAACAAAGATGTTCACGCCAAATGAAACAAACGTACTCATTGGCTTCTAATCACAGTCTTTTGTAACTTTTATTAGAGCTATCTGTGTAAACTAGAAAAGCAAGGTAAAGAACTTAAGAAGAAACACATTGTGTTAACTAGTAAAAACAGAGACGTTCACGCCAAATGAAACAAACGTACTCATTCGCTTCTAATCACAGAGTCTCTTGTAACTTTATTAGAGTTATCTCTGTAAACTAGGACCGCAAGGTAAAGAACTTAAGGGGAAACACATGGTGTTAACTAGTAAAAACAAAGATGTTCACATCAAAGGAAACAAACGTACTCATTCGCTTCTAATCACAGAGTCTTTTGTAATGCGTATTAGAGTTATCCCTGTAAACCAGAAAAGCAACATAAAGTACTTCAGAAGAAACACATTCTGTTAACTTGGACAAAGATGTTCATGCCAAATGAAACAAACGTACATCTTTGTTTCTAATCACCGGCTTTTGTCACCCTTACTACAGTTAACTGCATACACTACAGCTGCAATGAAAGGAACTTAAGACGAAACACATTCTGTTAACTACTACAAAGCAAAGACGTATATGGCAAGAAAACAAACGTACATATCCATTTCTAATCACACAGTCTCTAGTAATCCCAATTAGAGTTATTTCTGCAGAGTAGAACTGCAATAGAAAAAACTTAAGAAACACATGGTGTTCAGTTCAAAGCAAAGATGTTCACGCCAAATGGAAGAAACATACACATTCGTTCCAAATCAGAGAGTCTCCTGTAACCTTATTAGAGTTAACTCTGTACACTAGACCTGCAAGGCAAAGAAGTTTAGAAGAAACACATTGTGTTAACTAGTACAAACAAAGATATTCACGCCAAATTAAAGAAACGTACATATTCTTTTATATTCAGAGTCTCTTGCAACACTTATTAGAGTTATCTTTGTAAACTAGGATCGCAACGTAAAGAACCTAAGAGGAAAAACATGGTGTTAACTGGTAAAAACAAAGATGTTCATGCCAAATGAAACAAACGTACTCATTCGCTTCTAATCACAGAGTCTTCTGTAATGCGTATCTCTGCAAGCTACAAAAGCAAGGTAATCAGAGAGTCTCTTGTAACTCTTATTAGAGTTATCTCTGTAAACTAGAACAGCAACGTAAAGAAATTAAGAACAAACACATTCTGTTAACTACTACAAAGATGTTCACGTCAAATGAAAGAAACGTACATACTCATTTATAATCAGAGAGTCTCTTGTAACACTTATTAGAGTTATCTCTGTAAACTAGAACCGCAACGTAAACAACTTAAGACGAAACACATTGTGTTATCGAGTACAAACAAACATGTTCACGCCAAATGAAACAAACGTACATACTCATTTAAAGTCAGAGAGTCTCTTGTAACACTTATTAGAGTTATCTCTGTAAACTAGGACCACAACGTAAAGAACTTAAGAGGAAAAACATGATGTTAACTAGTAAAAACAAAGATCTTCACGCCAACTGAAACAAACGTACTCATTCGCCTCTAATCACAGGGTCTTCTGAAATGCGTATCTCTGTAAACCACAACAGCAACGTAAAGATCTTAAGAAGAAACACATTGTGTTAACTTGGACAAACAAAGATGTTCAAGCCAAATGAAACAAACGTACTTATTCGATTTTAATCACAAAGTCTCTTGTAACTCCTATTGGAGTTATCTCTTTAAACTAGAACCGCAACGTAAAGAACTTAAGAAGAAACACATTGTCTTAACGAGTACAAACAAAGATGTTCAAGCCAAATGAAACAAACGTACTCATTTGCTTCTAATCACACAGTCTCTTGTAATCCGTATAAGAGTTAACTCTGTACACTACAGCTGCAATGAAAAGAACTTAAGAAGAAACACATTGTGTTATGTAGTACAAACAAAGATGTTCAGGTCAAATGAAACAAACTTACACATTGGTTTCTAATCAGAGTCTGCTTTTACCCTTACTAGAATTATCTCTGTAAACTAAAACCGCAATGTAAAGAAATAAAAAAGAAACACATAGTATTAACTAGTACAAAGATGTTCACTCCAAATGAAACAAACCTACTTATTCGCTTCTAAACACAGTCTTTTGTAATGCCTATTACAGTTATCTCTGTAAAACCGGAACAGCAACGTAAACAAATTAAGAAAACACATTGTGTTAACTAGTACAAACAAAGATGTTCACGCGAAATGAAACAAACCTACTCATTCACTTATAAAGACAGTCTTTTCAAAACCTTGTTAGAGTAAACTCTGTACACTGCAGCGGCAATGAAAAGAACATAACAGGAGACACATTGTGTTAACTTGGACAAACAAAGATGTTCACGCCAAATGAAACAAATGTATATTCGTTTCTAATCACAGTCTCTTGTAACTCTTATTAGAATCATGTCTGTAAACTAGAAGTGCTTGTAAAGAACTTAGGAAGAATCACCTTGTGTTAACTAGTACAAACAAAGATGTTCATGCCAAATGAAATGTACTTATTCGCTTCTAATCACAGAGTCTCTTATACATCTTATTAAACTTACCTCTGTAAATTGGAACTGCAACGTAAAGAACTTAAGAAGAAACACATTGTGTTAACTAGTACAAACAAAGGTGTTCATGCCGAATGAAACAAACGTACTTATTCGCTTCTAGTCACAGAGTCTCTGGTAACTCTTATTAGAGTTATATCTGTAAACTAGAACCGCAACGTAAACAACTTAAGAAGAAACACATTGTCTTAACGAGTACAAACAAAGATGTTCACGCCAAATGAAACAAACCTACATATTCATTTATAATCAGAGATTCTCTTGTAACACTTATTATAGTTATCTCTGTAAACTAGGACCGCACCGTAAAGAACTTAAAAGGAAACACATGGTGTTACGAAGTAAAAACAAAGATGTTCACGCTAAATGAAACAAACGTGCATACTCATTTAAAGTCAGAGAGTCTCTTGTAACACTTATTAGAGTTATCTCTGTAAACTAGGACCACAACGTAAAGAACCTAAGAGGAAAAACATGATGTTCACTAGTAAAAACAAAGATTTTCACTCCAACTGACACAAACGTACTAATTCGCTTCTAATCACAGAGTCTCAGAAACCCATTGTATTAACTTGGACAAAGACGTTGACGCCAAATGAAACAAATGTACTTATTCGCTTCTGATCACAGAGTCTCTTGTAACTCTTATTAGAGTTATCTCTGTAAACTAGAACCGCAACATAGGGAACTTAAGAAGAAACACATTGTGTTAATGAGTACAAACAAAGATGTTCACGCCAAAGGAAGCAAATGTACTCATTCGCTTGAATTCACAGAGTCTTTTGTAGTCCATATTAGAGTTAACTCTGTACACTACAGCTTCAATGAAAAGAACTTAAGAAGAAACAGATTGTGTTAACTAGAACAAACAAAGATGTTCAGGCCGAATGAAATAAACGTACACATTCTTTTCTAATCAGAGTCTCTTGTTACCCTTATTAGAGTTATCAATGTAAACTAGAACCGCAATGTAAAGAATTTAAGAGGAAACACATGGTGATAACTAGCACAAGCAAAGACGTTCACGCCAAAGGAAAGAAACCTACTCATTCGCTTCTAATCAAAATCTTTTCAAATCTTTATTAGCGTTAACTCTGACTACAGCTGCAATGAAAAGAACATAAGAAGAGACACATTGTGTTAACTTGGACAAACAAAGATGATCACGCCAAATGAAACAAACCTACTCATTCGCTTCTAATCACTGTCTTTTCAAATCTTTATTAGGGTTAACTCTCACTACAGCTGCAATGAAAAGAACATAAGAAGAGACACATTTCGCTAACTTGGACAAAAAAAGATGATCACGCCAAATGAAACAAACGTAGATATTCGTTTCTAATCACAGAGTCTCTTGTAACCCCTATTAGAGTTATCTCTGTAAACTAGAACCAAAACATAAAGAACTTAAGAAGACACACATTGTTTTAACTTGGACAAAGAAAGATGTTCACACCAAATGAAACAAACGTACTTATTCGCTTCTAATCACAGAGTCTCAGAAACCCATTGTTTTAACTTGGACAAAGATGTTGACGCCAAATGAAACAAACGTACTTATTCACTTCTGAACACAGAGTCTCTTGTAACTCTTACTAGAGTTATCTCTGTAAACTAGAACCGCAACGTATAGAACTTATGAAGAAACACATTGTGTTAACGAGTACAAATAAAGATGTTCACACCAAATGAAACAAACTTACTCATTCGCTCTAAAATACAGAGTCCCTTGTAACTCTTATATGGTTATCTCTGTAAACTAGAACCGCAACGTAAAGAACTTAAGAAGAAATCATTGTGTTAACTAGAACAAACAAAGATGTTCAGGCCGAATGAAATAAATGTACACATTCGTTTCTAATCAGAGTTCCTGTTACCCTTATTAGAGTTATCTCTGTAAACTTTAACCGCAATGTAAAGATTTTGAGAAGAAACACATAGTGTTAATGAGTACAAACAAAGATGTTTACGCCAAATAAAACAAATATACATATTCGTTCCTAATCACAGTCTCTTCTAACTCTTAATAGAATTATGTCTGTAAACCAGAACCTCATTGTAAAGAATTTAAGAAGAAACACATGGTGTTAACGACTACAACGATGTTCATGCCAAATGAAACAAACGTACTCATTGGCTTCTAATCACAGAGTCTTTTGTAATACGTATTAGTTATCTCCGTGAACTAGAACAGCAACATAAAGAACTTAAGAAGAAACACATTCTCTTTACTTGGACAAACAAAATGTACACGCCAAATGAAACAAACGAACATATTCGTTTCTAATCACAGACTTTTGTCACCCTAACTACAGTTAACTGTACACACCACACCTGCAATTAAAAGAACTTAAGAAGAAACCCATTATATTTACTAGTACAACGCCAAGTAGTACATGGCAAATGAAACAAACGTATATATTCATTTCTAATCACACAGTCACTTGTAGTCTAATTAGAGTTATCTCTGCAGAGTAGAACTGCAATAGAAAAATCTTAAGAAACACATTGTGTTCAATTCAAAGCAAAGATGCTCACGCCAAATGGAAGAAATGTACACATTCGTTGCAAACGAGAGTCTCTTGTAACCCTTTTTAGAGTTAACTCTCTACACTACAGCTGCAAGGAAAAGAACTTAAGAAGAAACACATTGTGTTAACTACCACAAACAAAGATGTTCACGCCAAATGAAACACACGTACTCATTTGCTTCTAATCACAGAGTCTTTTGCAATCCGTATTAGAGTTAAATCTGTACACTACATCTGCAATGAAAAGAACCTAAGAAGAGACACATTGTGTTAACTTGGACAAAGAAAGATTTTCACGCCAAATGAACCAAACATACTCATTCGCTTCTAATCACAGAGTCTTTTGTAATCCCTGTTATAGTTAACTCTGTACACTACAGCTGCAATGAAAAGAACTTAAGAACAAACACATTGTGTTAACTAGAACAAACAAAGATGTTCAGGCCGAATGAAATAAACGTACACATTCTTTTCTAATCAGAGTCTCTTGTTACCCTTATTAGAGTTATCTCTGTAAACCAGAACCGCAATGTAAAGAATTTAAGAAGAAACACATGGTGTTAACTAGCACAAGAAAAGACGTTCACGCCAAAGGAAAGAAACCTACTCATTCGCTTTAATCACACTCTTTTCAAATCTTTATTAGCGTTAACTCTGACTACAGCTGCAATGAAAAGAACATAAGAAGAGACACATTGTGTTAACTTGGACAAACAAAGATGTCCACGCCAAATGAAACAAACGTACTCATTGGCTTCTAATCACAGAGTCTTTTGTAATCCGTATCAGAGTTAACTCTGTACACTACATCTGCAATGAAAAGAACCTAAGAAGAGACACATTGTGTTAACTTGGACAAAGAAAGATATTCACGCCAAATGAAACAAACATACTCATTCGCTTCTAATCACAGAGTCTATTGTAATCCCTGTTATAGTTAACTCTGTACACTACAGCTGCAATGAAAAGAACTTTAAGAAGAAACACATCGTGTTATGTAGAAGAAACAAAGATGTTCAGGTCAAATGAAACAAACGTACACCTTGGTTTCTAATCAGAGTCTGTTGTTACCCTTATTAGAGTTATCTCTGTAAAATAGAACCGCAATGAAAAGAAATTAAAAAGAAACACATAGTATTAAGTAGTACAAAGATGTTCACGCCAAATGAAACAAACGTACTTATTTGCTTCTAATCACAGTCTTTTGTAATGCCTATTACAGTTATCTGTGTAAACTAGAAGAGCAACGTAAAGAACTTAATAAGAAACACATTGTGTTACCTTGGACAAAGAAAGGTGTTCACGCCAAATGAAACCAACGTACTAATTCGCTTCTAATCACAGAGTCTCAGAAACCCATTGTATTAACTTGGACAAAGATGTTGACGCCAAATGAAACAAATGTACTTATTCGCTTCTGATCACAGAGTCTCTTGTAACTCTTATTAGAGTTATCTCTGTAAACTAGAACCGCAACGTAAAGAACTTAAGAAGAAACACATTGTGTTAACGAGTACAAACAAAGATGTTCACGCCAAAGGAAACAAACGTACTCATTCGCTTCAATTCACAGAGTCTTTTGTAATTCGTATTAGACTTTACTCTGTACACTACAGCTCCAATGAGAAGAACTTAAGAAGAAACACATTGTGTTAACTAGTACAAACAACGATGTTCACACCAAATGAAACAAACGTACATATTCATTGGTAATCACAGAGTCTGTTGTAACACTTATTCGAGATATCTCTGTAAACTAGGACTGCAACCAAAAAACTTAGGAAGAAACACATGGTGTTAACTCGTAAAACAACGATGTTCACACCAAATGAAACAAACGTACTCATTTGCTCCAAATCACAGTCTTCTGTAATGTGTATTAGAGTTATCTCTGTAAACTAGAACAGCAACGTAACGAACTTCAGAAGAAACACATTGTGTTAACGAGTACAAAGATGTTCATACCAAATGAAACGTACTTATTCGCCTCTAATCACAGACTCTGTTGTACCTCTTATTAGAATTATCTCTGTAAACTAGAACCACCACGTAAAGAACTTAAGAAGAAATACATTGTGTTAACTACTACACACAAAGATGTTCACACCATATGAAACAAACGTACTTATTTGTTTCTAATCACAGATTCTCTTGTAAGTCTTATTAGAATTATGTCTGTAAACTAGAAGCGCATGTAAAGAACTTAAGAAGAAACATTGTGTTAACTAATACAAAGATGTTCACGCCAAATGAAACAAATATTCTCATTCGCTTCTAATCACAGAGTCTCAGAAACACATTGGGTTAACTTGGACAAACAAAGATGTTCACGCCAAATGAAACAAACGTACTCATTCATGTCTAATCACAGAGTCTTCTATAATGCGTATCACTGTAAACTACAAGAGCAACGTAAAGATCTTAAGAAGAAACACATTGTGTTAACTTGGACAAACAAAGATGTTCAAGCCAAATGAAACAAACGTACTTATTCGCTTATTATCAGAGAGTCTTTTGTAGTCCGTATTAGAATTAACTCTGTATACTACAGCTGCAATGAAAAGAACTTGAGAAAAAACACATTATGTTAACGAGTACAGAGATGTTCATGCCAAATGAAACAAATGTACTCATTTGCCTCTAATCATAGTCTTTTGTCACCCTTACTATAGTTAACTGTATACACTACAGCTGCAATGAAAAGAAATTAAGAAAAAACACATGTTGTTAACCAGTAACAACAAAGATGTTCACACAAATGATACAAACGTACATATTCGTTACTAATCACGGAATATCTTGGAACTCTTATTAGAGTTATCTCTGTAAAATAGAACCGCAAAGTAAGGAACTTACGAAGAAACACATTGTGTTAAGGAGTATAAACAAAGATGTTCACGCCAAATAAAACAAATGTACTCATTTGCTTCTAATCATAGTCTTTTGTCACTCTTACTATAGTTAACTGTATACACTACAGCTGCAATGAAAAGAACCTAAGAAGAAACACATTGTGTTAACTAGTACGAACAAAGATCTTCACGCCAAATGAAACAAAAGTACATATTCATTTATAATCAGAGAGTCTCTTGTAACACTTATTAGAGTTATCTCTGTAAACTAGGACCGCCATATAAGGAACTTAAGAGGAAACACATGGTGTTAACTAGTAAAAACAAAGATGTTCATGCCAAATGAAACAAATGTACTCATTCGCTTCTAATCACAGAGTCTTCTGTAATGCGTATCTCTGTAAACTACAAGAACAACGTAAAGATGTTAAGAAGAAACATCTTGTGTTAACTTGGACAAACAAAGATGTTCAAGCCAAATGAAACAAACGTGCTTATTCGCTTATAATCACAGAGTCTCAGAAACACATTATTAACTTGGACACAAATGTTCACGCCAAGTGAAACAAAGGTACTTATTTGCTTCTAATCACAGAGTCTTAGAAACATATTGTGGTAACTTCAAAATGATGTTGACGCCAAATGAAACAAACGTACTTATACGCTTCTAGTCACAGAGACTCTTGTACCTCTTATTAGAGTAATCTCTGAAAACTAGAACCGCAACGTAAAGAACTTAAGAAGAAACAGATTGTGTTAACTAGTAAAAGCAAAGATGTTCACACAAAATGAATCAAACGTACTCATTGGCTTCTAATCACAGTCTTCTGTAATGTTTATTAGAGTTGTCTCTGTAAACTAGAACAGCAACGGAACGAACTTAAGAAGAAACACATTGTGTTAACGAGTACAAAAATGTTCATACCAAATGAAATGTACTTATTCGCCTCTAATCACTGACTCTCTTGTAACTCTTATTAGAATTATCCCTGTAAACTAGAACCGCAATGTAAAGAATGTGAGAAGAAATACATTGTGTTAACCACTACAAACAAAGATGTTCACAACAAATGAAACAAACGAACTTATTCACTTCTAATCACAAATTCTCTTGTAAGTCTTATTAGAATTATTTCTGTAAACTACAAGCGCATGTACAGAACTTAAGAAGAAACACATTGTGTTAACTAGGAAAAACAAAGATGTTCACACCAAATGAAACAAATATACTCATTCGCTTCTAATCACAGAGTCTCAGAAACACATTGTGTTAACTTGGACAAACAAAGATGTTCATGCCAAATTAAACAAACGTACTCATTCGCATCTAATCACAGAGTCTTCTATAATGCGTATCTCTGTAAACTATAAGAGCAACATAAAGATCTTAAGAAGAAACACATTGTGTTAACTTGGACAAAGATGTTGACACCAAATGACACAAACGTACTCATACGCTTCTATGCAGAGAGTCTTTTGTAATCCGTATTAGAGTTAACTCTGTACACTACAGCTGCAATGAAAAGAACTTAAGAAAAAACACATTATGTTAACAAGTACCAACAAAGATGTTCACACAAATGAAACAAACGTACATATTCGTTTCTAATCACAGACTCTCTTGGAACTCTTATTAGAGTTATCTCTGTAAACTAGAACCGCAACATAAGGAACTGAAGAAGAAACACATTGTGTTAACGAGTACAAAAAAGATGTTCACGCCAAATGAAACAAATGTACTCATTTGCTTCTAATCATAGTCTTTTGTCACCCTTACTGTAGTTAACTGTATTCACTACAGCTTCAATGAAAAGAACGTAAGAAGAAACACATTATGATAACTAGTACAAAGCAAAGAAGTACACGGAAAATGAAACAAACGTACATGTTCATTTCTAATGACAAAGTCGCTTGTAATCCTAATTAGAGTTATCTCTGCAGAGTAGTACTGTAATAGAAGAAACTTAAGAAGCACATTGTGTTCAGTTCAAAGCAAAGATGTTCACGACAAATGGAAGAAACTTATACATTCGTTCCAAATCAGAGAGTCTCTTGTAACCCTTATTAGTGTTAACCCTTACACTACAGCTGCAAGGAAAAGAACTTAAGAAGAAACACATTGTGTTAACTAGTACGAAGATGTTCACGCCAAATGAAACAAATGTACATATTCATTTATAATCAGAGAGTCTCTTGTAACGCTTACTAGAGTTATCTCTGTAAACTAGGACCACAACGTAAATAACTTAAGAGGAAACACATGGTGTTAACTAGTAAAAACAAAGATGTTCATGCCAAATGAAACAAACGTACTTATTCGCTTATAATCACAGCGTCTCAGAAACACATTAACTTGGATAAAAATGTTCACGCCAAATGAAACAAACATACTTATTCGCTTCTAATCACAGAGTCTTCTGTAATGCGTATCTCTGTAAACTACAAGAGCAACATAAATATCTTAAGAAGAAACACCTTGTGTCAACTTGGACAAACAAAGATATTCATGCCTAATGAAACAAACGTACTTACTCTCTTATAATCACAAATTCTCAGAAACACATTATTAACTTGGACGAAAATGTTCAGGCCAAATGAAGCAAACGTACATATTCGCTTCAAATCACAGTGTCTCTTCTAATTCTTATTAGAATTATCTCTGTAAACTAGAACCACAACGTAAAGAACTTTAGAAAAAACACATTGTGTTAACTTGTACAAACAAAGATGTTCATGCCAAATGAAACAAACGTACTCATTCCCTGCTAATCACAGAGTCTTCTGTATTGCGTACCTGTGTAAACTAGAAGAGCAAGGTAAAAATCTTCAGAGTAAACACATGGTGTTAACTAGTAAAAACAAAGATGTTCAAGCCAAATGAAACAAACGTACTTATTCGCTTATAATCACAGCGACTCAGAAACACATTATTAACTTGGACAAAATGTTCATGCCAAATGAAACCAACATACTTATTCGCTTCTAATCACGGAGTCTCAGAAACACATTGTGTTAACTTGGAAAAAGATGTTGACGCCAAATGAAACAAACGTACTTATGCGCTTCAGATGACAGAGTCTCTTGTAACTCTCATTAGAGTTATCTCTCTAAACTAGAACAGCAATGTAAAGAACTTAAGAGGAAACACATGGTGTTAAGTAGTACAAACAAAGATGTTCACACCAAATGAAACACATGTACTTATTCGCTTATAATCACAGATTCTCTTGTAAGTCTCATTAGAATTATGTCTGTAAACAAGAAGCGCATATAAAGAACTTAAGAAGAAACACATTGTCTTAACTAGTAAAAAGAAAGATGTTCACGCCAAATGAAACAAATATACTCATTCGCTTCTAATCACAGAGTCTCAGAAACACATTGTGTTAACTTGTACAAAGATGTTGACGCCAAATGACACAAACGTACTTATTCACATCTAATCAGAGAGTGTTTTGTAATCCGTGTTAGAGTTAACTCTGTACACTACAGCTGCAATGAAAAGAACTTAAGAAGAAACAAATTATGTTAACTAGTACCAACAAAGATGTTCACACAAATGAAAAAAACGTACATATTCATTTCTAATCACAGACTCTCTTGTATCTCTTATTAGAATTATCTGTGTAAACTGAAACTGCAACATAAGGAACTGAAGAAGAAACACATGGTGTTAACAAGTACAAACAAAGATGTTCACGCCTAATGAAACAAATGTACTCATTTGCTTCTAATCATAGTCTTTTGTCACCCTTACTATAGTTACTTTAGTTAACTGTATACACTACAGCTGCAATGAAAAGAACTTAAGAAGAAACACATTATGTTAACTAGTACAACGCAAAGTAGTGCACGGCAAATGAAACAAACGTACATATTCATTTCTAATCACACAGTCTCTTGTAATCCTAATTAGAGTTATATCTGCAGACTAGAACTGCAATAGAAAAAATTTAAGAAACACATTGTGTTCAGTTCAAAGCAAAGATGCTCATGCCAAATGGAAGAATCGTACACAATCGTTCCAAATCAGAGAGTTTCTTGGAATCCTTACTAGAGTTAACTGTGTACACTACAGCAGCAAGGAAAAGAACTTAAGAAGAAACATATTGTGTTAACTACTACAAACAAAGGTGTTCACGCCAAATGAAACAAACGTACTTATTTGCTTCTAATCAGAAAGTGCTCATGCCAAATGAAACAAACGTACTTATTCGGTCAAATCACAATGACTCTTCTAATTCTTATTAGAATTATCTCTGTAAACTAGAACCACATCGTAAAGAACTTAAGAAGAAACACATTGTGGTAACTAGTACAAACAAAGATGTTCACGCCAAATGAAACAAACGTACTCATTCGCTTCTAATCACAGAGTCTTCTGTAATGCGTATCTCTGTAAACTACAAGAGCAACGTAAAGATCTTAAGAAGAAACACATTGTGTTAACTTGGACAAAGATGTTGACGCAAATGACACAAACCTACTTATTCGCTTCTAATCACAGAGTCTTTTGTAATCCGTATTAGAGTTAACTCTGTACACTACAGCTGCAATGAAAAGAACTTAAGAAAAAACACATTATGTTAACGAGTACCAACCAAGATGTTCACACAAATGAAACAAACGTACATATTCGTTTCTAATCACAGACTCCCTTGGAACACTTATTAGAGTTATCTGTGTAAACTAGAAGCGCAACGTAAGGAACTTAAGAAGAAACACATTGTGTTAACGAGTACAAACAAAGATGTTCACGCCAAATGAAACAAATGTACTCATTTGCTTCTAATCATAGTCTTTTGTCACCCTTACTATAGTTAACTGTATACACTACAGCTTCAATGAAAAGAACGTAAGAAGAAACACATGTTGTTAACTAGTACAAAGCAAAGAAGTACACGGCAAATGAAACAAACGTACATATTCATTTCTAATCACACAGTCTATTGTAATCCTAATTAGAGTTATCTCTGCAGAGTAGCACTGCAATAGAAAAAACGTAAGAAACACATTGTGTTCAGTTCAAAGCAAAGATGTTCACGCCAAATGGAAGAAATGTACACATTCGTTCCAAATCAGAGAGTCTCTTGTAACCCTTATTAGAGTTCACTCTGTACACTACAGCTGCAAGGAAAAGAACTTAAGAAGAAACACAGTGTGTTAACTAGTACGAACAAAGATGTTCACTCCAAATGAAACAAACATACATATTCATTTATAATCAGAGAGTCTCTTATAACACTTATTAGAGTTATCTCTCTAAACTAGGACCGCAATGTAAAGAACTTAAGAAGAAACACATTGTGTTAAGTAGTACAAACAAAGATGTTCACGCCAAAGGAAACAAACGTACTTATTCCCTTCTAATCACAGATTCTCTTGTAAGTCTTATTAGAATTATGCCTGTAAACTAGAAGCACATGTAAAGAACTTAAGAAGAAACACATTGTGTTATCTAGTGAAGACAAAGATGTTCAAGACAAATGAAACCAACGTACTTATACGCTTATAATCACAGAATCTCAGAAACACATTTATAACGTGGACAAAACTGTTCACGCCAAATAAAACAAACGTACTTATTCGCTTCTAATCAGAGATTCTCAGAAACACATTGTGTTAACTTGAACATACAAAGATGTTCACACCAAATGAAACAAACGTACTTATTTGCTTCTAATCACAGATTCTCTTGTAAGTCTTATTAGAATTATGTCTGTAAACTAGAAGCACATGTATAGAACTTAAGAAGAAATACATTGTGTTAACTAATAAAGACAAAGATGTTCACGCAAAATGAAACAAATATAATCATTACATCCAATCACAGAGTCTCAGAAACACAATGTGTTAACTTGGACAAACAAAGATGTTCACACCAAATGAAACAAACGGACTCATTCGCTTCCAATCACAGTCTTCTGTAATGCGTATCTCTGTAAACTACAAGAGCAACGTAAAGATCTTAAGAAGAAACTCATTGTGTTAACTTGGACAATCAAATATGTTCAACCAAATGAAAAAAACGTACTTATTCGCTAATAATCACAGAGTCTCAGAAACATATTATTAACTTGGACAAAAATGTTAATGCCAAATTAAACAAACGTACTTATTCGCTTCAAATCACAGTGTCTCTTCTAATTCTTATTATAATTATCTCAGTAAACTAGAACCACAACGTAAAGAACTTAAGAAGAAACACATTGTGTTAACTAGTACAAACAAAGTTTTTCACGCCAAATGACACAAACGTACTCATTCGCTGCTAATCAGAGTCTTCTGTAATGCGTATCTGTGTAAACTACAAGAGTAGTGTAAAGATCTTAAGAAGAAACACATTGTGGTAACTTGGACAAAAAAAAGATGTTCAACACAAATGAAACCAACACACTTATACGCTTATAATCACAGAATCTCAGAAAGACATTATTAACTTGGACAAAACTGTTCACGCCAAATAAAACAAACGTACTTATTCGCTTCTAATCACAGATTTTCAGAAACACATTGTGTTAACTTGAACATACAAAGATGTTCACACCAAAAGAAACAAACGTACTTATTTGCTTCTAATCACAGATTCTCTTGTAAGTCTTATTAGAATTATGTCTCTAAACTAGAAGCACATGTAAAGAACTTAAGAAGAAACACATTGTGTTAACTAATAAAGACAAAGATGTTCACGCAAAATGAAACAAATATAATCATTACTTCCAAACACAGAGTCTCAGAAACACATTGTGTTAACTTGGACAAACAAAGATGTTCACGCCAAATGAAACAAACGGACTCATTCGCTTCCAATCACAGTCTTCTGTAATGCGTATCTCTGTAAATTACAAGAGCAACGTAAAGATCTTAAGAAGAAACTCATTGTGTTAACTTCGACAATCAAATATGTTCAACCAAATGAAAAAAAGTACTTATTCGCTAATAATCACAGAGTCTCAGAAACATATTATTAACTTGGACAAAAATGTTAATGCCAAATTAAACAAACGTACTTATTCGCTTCAAATCACAGTGTCTCTTCTATTTCTTATTATAATTATCTCTGTAAACTAGAACCACAACGTAAAGTACTTAAGAAGAAACACATTGTGTGAACTAGTACAAACAAAGTTTTTCACGCCAAATGAAACAAAGGGACTCATTCGCTTCCAATCACAGTCTTCTGTAATGCGTATCTCTGTAAACTACAAGAGCAACGTAAAGATCTTAAGAAGAAATTCATTGTGTTAACTTGGACAAACAAAGATGATCACGCCAAATGAAACAAACGTACTCATTCGATTCTAATCACAGAGCCTTCTGTAATGCGTATCTCTGGAAACTACAAGAGCAAAGTAAAGATCTTAAGAAGAAACACTTTGTGTTTACTTGGACAAACAGAGAAGTTCAACCAAATGAAACAAACGTACTTATTCGCTTATAATCACAGATCTCCGGAACATATTATTAACTTGGACAAAAATGTTCATGCCAAATGAAACAAACGTACTTATTCACTTCAAATCACAGTGTCTCTCTTATTCTTATTAGAATTATCTCTGTAATGTAGAACCACAACGTAAAGAACGTAAGAAGAAACACATTGGGTTAACTAGTGCAAACAAAGATGTTCACGCCAACTGAAACAAACGTACTCATTCGATGCTAATCACAGAGTCTTCTGTAATGTGTATCTGTGTAAACTACAAGAGCAACATGAAGATCTTAAGAAGAAACACATTGTGTTAACTTGGACAAAAAAAGATGTTCAAGCCAAATGAAACAAACGTACTTATACGCTTCTAATCACAGAATCTCAGAAACACATTATTAACTTGGACATATTCATTTATAATCAGAGTCTCTTGTAACCCTTATTAGAGTTTTCTCTGTACACGAGGACCACAAGGTAAAGAACTTGAGCGGCTCAATTTGTAATAGCTAAGAGCTGGAATCAACCCAGATGTCCATCACTAGAAGAATGGATAACTAAGATGTGGTATATCTACACAATGGAATTCTATACAGCAGTAAGAAAAAATGACACAATGAAATTTGAGGAAAAATGGCTGAACCTGGAACAGATCATTCTCAGTGAACTTACCCAATCACAGAAAAAAAATCGCCACATAGTCTCACTCATCTACAGCACCTAACCTGAATCTCCGAAGATACCTTACATACCCAGCAAGCATCTCCTAGATTAGACACTAGGATGGAAGGGGAGGGAGGGGAGGGCATCAAAGGGTGGGAAACACAAATCTAGACCCAAACGGCAATGGTACCATAATCTTCTACTTACTAAAATATAGACCAAATGGCTGATCCTTCACCAGGCCCTTACAGGGAACACCTGAACCACAAGACACTGGAGAGGGTAAGATTAAGACTCACCTTAATCTCCTACATCTTCCCTCCCTCACGTCCCCTCTCCCTCTCTCTCTCTCTCTTATCTCTAACTCTTGTATATTAGTTATCTTTTTCCTCATTTTCTTAGTGGGCACTGACCTGTAACTCCCAGAACCAGCATGGGGCTATCATCCACAATGAGCTTTTGATCAGTGAGACCTACAAGGTTTCCTAAAAGACAGACAGATTTCTGTCAGAGTACTTGATGACCCACCAAAGGTTAGTGGTAACACCCTACTGCTGAAGATACCTTATGTGATTGACATGCAAATTAGAATGGCATGGCTGGAAGTTGGATGAGAGTCAGTCCCCAGACAGTCAGCGCGTCTAGTGCCAGAGGTGCTACATGGGCGACTGGGGGAAATTGACCAATATCTATCGAAGCAACGCATGGTCTAACCTACTTAGCAGCAAATAACTTATTGTGATGCCCACACAAGTGCAGTGGTGGCACACAGCCATGGTGGGGAACCAACTGCTCTCAATTTGGCTAACTGATCCCCTCACTGGTATGGGACCCATAGCTGGAGCTGGGAAACAAGTCAGAACCGTATCCGAACATAAGCCCACTCTCCAGTATCAAGCTACTATCAATTGTGGGCTACAAGAGGGTCTACACCTATTAAATTCTCTATAAAAAAAAAGTAAGGGTTATCTCATTTGTCCTGGTGCTAACTTACTCTCCGTTGGAGAATCTGCTTCTCTTTTTCAGATAGATGTAGACCCTAAGGAGAGAGCCACCCCATCATACCTCAAAAGGGCCCCGGCTGAAACTAAGAAAACTTGGAGAAACAAGCAAGGGGGCTGTTTTCCTGATGAACCGGACACCAGCACAAGGCGGAAGGAGATCAGCATAGAGAAAAATCAACTCCTACCAAATCAGAGAGCCAGAGCCTCAGAGGCCCTCAACACCCCATCACTGAAGCAGACCAAAAATGAACCCAACATGGCTCAGGGAAATTTTGCGGAAGAGGGGGCGGAAAGAATGTCAGAGTCACATGTTGGGTCATGATATGCAGAGACATTTAGCTTAGCCATAACTGTGGGCTAACTCCACAATGCATGACCCGTATACCTCAACAAGGAGGGGCCAAGGGGAGGGGGTAGGTCACGGATGAGCCTAATAATGGTACCAAACTGACTGTATTTGCTGAATACAGAACTGACTAAAAAAAAAAAAAAAAGAACCTAAGAGGAAACACATGGTGTTAACTAGTAAAAACAAAGATGTTCATGACAAATGAAACAAACGTACTCATTTGATTCTAATCACAGAGTATTCGGTAATGCGTATCTCTGTGAACTACAAGAGCAACGTAAAGATCTTATGAAGAAACACATGGTGTTAATTTGGACAAAAAAATATGTTCAACGAAATGAAACAAGCGTTCTTTTTCGCTTATAATCACAGAGTCTCAGAAACACATTATTAGCTTGGACAGAAATGTTCACGCCAAATGAAACAAACGTACTTATTCACTTATAATCACAGAGTCTCAGAAACACATTATTAATTTTCTCAAAAATGTTCACACCAAATGAAACAAATGTACTTATTTGCTTCTAATCACATAGACTCTTGTAACTCTTATTAGAGTTATCTCTGTAAATTAGTACCGCAATGTAAAGAACTTAAGAGGAAACACATGGTATTAAGTAGTACAAACAAAGATGTTCACACCAAATGAAACAAACGTACTTATTCGCTTCTAATCACAGATTCTGTTGTAAGTCTTATTAGAATTATGCCTGAAAACTAGAAGGACATGTAAAGAACTTAAGAAGAAATACATTGTGTTAACTAGTAAAGACAAAGATGTTCACGCCAAATGAAACAAATATACTCATTCGCTTCTAATCGCAGAGTCTCAGAAACACACTGTGTTAACTTGGACAAACAAAGATGTTCACGCCAAATGAAACAAAAGGACTCATTCGCTTCCAATCACAGTCTTCTGTAATGCGTATCTCTGTAAACTACAAGAGCAACGTAAAGATCTTAAGAAACTCATTGTGTTAACTTGGACAAACAAAGATGTTCAACCAAGTGAAACAAACGTACTTTTTCACTAATAATCACAGAGTCTCAGAAACACATTATTAACTTGGACAAAAATGTTCATGCCAAATTAAACAAATGTACTTATTCGCTTCAAATCACAGTGTCTGTTCTAATTCTTATTATAATTACCTCTGTAAACTAGAAGCACAACGTAAAGAACTTAAGAAGAAACACATTGTGTTAACTAGTACAAACAAAGTTTTTCATGCCAAATGAAACAAAGGGACTCATTCGCTTCCAATCACAGTCTTCTGTAATGCGTATCTCTGTAAACTACAAGAGCAATGTAAAGATCTTAAGAAGAATCATATTTTGTTAACTTGGACAAACAAATCTCTTCAACGAAATGAAACAAGTGCACTTTTTCGCTTATCATCACAGAGTCTCAGAAACACATTACTAACTTGGACAGAAATATTCATGCCAAAGGAAACAAATGTACTCATTCGCTGCTAATCACAGAGTCTTCTGTAATGCCTATCTGTGTAAACTACAAGAGAATCGTAAAGATCTTAAGAAGAAACACATTCTTTTAACTTGAACAAACAAAGATATTCAAGCCAAATGAAACAAACGCACTCATTCGCTTATAATCACAGAGTCTTTTGTAATGCATATATCTGTAAACTACAAGAGCAACATAAAGATCTTAAGAAGAAACACATTATGTTAACTAGTACAAAGACAAGAATTACACGGCAAATGAAACAAATATACATATTCATTTCTAATCCCACAGTCTCTTGTAATCCTAATTAGAGTTATCTCTGCAGAGTAGAACTGCAATAGAAAAAACTTAAGAAACACATTGTGTTCAGTTCAAAGCAAAGATGCTCACGCCAAATGGAAGAAACGTACACATTCGTTCCAAATCAGAGAGTGTTTTGTAATCCATATGACTGTTAACTCTGTACACTACAGCTGCAATGAAAAGAACTTAAGAAAAAACACATTATGTTAACGAGTACAAACAAAGATCTTCAAACAAATGGAACAAACGTACATATTCGTTTCTAATCACAGACTCTCTTGAACTCTTATTACAGTTATCTCTGAAAACTAGGATAGCAAAGTTAGGAACTTAAGAAGAAACACATTGTGTTAACGTGTACAAACAAGGATGTTCACACCAAATGAAACAAATGTACTCATTTGCTTCCAATCATAGTCTTTTGTCACCCTTACACTACAGTTGCAATGAAAAGAACCTAAGAAGAAACACATTATATTAACTAGTACAAAGCAAAGAAGTACACGACAAATGAAACAAACGTACATATTCATTTGTAATCACACATTCTCTTGTAATCCTAATTAGAGTTATCTCTGCAGAGTAGAATGGAAATAGAAAAAACTTAAGAAACACATTGTGTTCAGTTCAAAGCAAAGATGTTCACGCCAAATGGAAGAAACATACACATTCGTTCCAAATCAGAGAGTCTCTTGTAACCCTTATTAGAGTTAACTCTGTACACTACAGGTGCAAGGAAAAGAACTTAAGAAGCAACACAATGTGTTAACTAGTAGAAACAAAGATATTCACGCCAAATGAAACAAATGTACATATTCATTTATACCCAGAGAGTCTCTTGTGACACGGAGAGTTATATCTGTTAACTAGGAGTGCAACGTAAAGAACGTAAGAGGAAACACATGGTGTAAACTAGTAAAAACAAAGATGTTCACGCAAAGGAAACAAACGTACTCATTCGCTTCTAATCACAGTGTCTTCTCTAATGCGTATCTCGGTAAACGACAAGAGCAACATAAAGATCTTAAGAAGAAACACATTGTGTTAACTTAAACAAACAAAGATGCCAAATGAAACAAACATACTTATTTGCTTCAAATCACAGAGTCTCTTGTAACTCTTATTAGATTTATTTCTGTAAACTAGAACCGCAATGAAAGAATTTAAGAAGAAACACATTGTGTTAACTATCACAAACAAAGATGTTCACGCCAAATGAAACAAATGTACTCATTGGCTTCTAATCACAGTCTCTTGTCACCCTTACTACAGTTAACTGTATACACTACAGCTGCAATGAAAGAACTTAAGTAGCAACACATTATTTTAACTAGTTCAAAGCAAGGAAGAACACGGCAAATGAAACAAACGTACATATTCATTTGTAATCACACATTCTCCTGTAATCCTATTTAGAGTTATCTCTGCAGAGTAGAATGGAAGTAGAAAAAACGTAAGAAACACATTGTGTTCAGTTCAAAGCAAAGATGTTCACGCCAAATGGAAGAAACTTACACATTCGTTCCAAATCAGAGAGTCTCTTGTAACCCTTATTAGAGTTAACTCTGTACACTACAGGTTCAAGGAAAAGAACTTAAGAAGCCACACAATGTGTTAACTAGTAGAAACAAAGATATTCATGCCAAATGAAACAAACGTACATATTCATTTATAGAGAGTCTCTTGGAACACTTATTAGAGTTATCTCTCTAAACTAGGACGGCAACGTAAGAACTTAATAGGAAACACATGGTGTCAACTAGTAAAAACAAAGATGTTCATGCCAAATGAAACAAACGTACTTATTCGCTTCTAATCACAGAGTCTCAGAAACACATTGTTGACTTGGACAAAAATGATCACGCCAAATGAAACAAACGTACTTTTTCTCTTCAAATCACAGTGTGTCTTCCAATTCTTATTAGAATTATCTCTGTAAACTAGAACCACAACGTAAACAACTTAAGAAACACATTGTGTTAACTAGTACAAACAAAGATGTTCATGCCAAATGAAACAAACGTACTCATTCGCTGCTAATCACAGAGTCTTCTGTAATGCGTATCTGTGTAAACTACAAGAGCAACGTAAAGATCTTAAGAGGAAACACATTGTATTAACGTGGACAAACAAAGATGTTCAACCAAATGAAACAAACGTACTTATTGGCTTCAAACCACAGTGTCTCTTTTAATTCTTGTTAGAATTATTCCTGTAAACTAGAAACACAACGTAAAGAACTTAAGAAGAAACACATTGTGTTAACTAGTACAAACAAAGATGTTCATGCCAAAGGAAACAAACGTACTCATTCGCTGCTAATCACAGAGTCTTCTGTAATGCCTATCTGTGTAAACTACAAGAGAATCGTAAAGATCTTAAGAAGAAACACATTCTGTTAACTTGAACAAACAAAGATATTCAAGCCAAATGAAACAAACGTAGTTATTCGCTTATAATCACAGAATCTCAGAAACACATTATTAACTTGGACAAAAATGTTCACGCCAAATGAAACAAAACTGCTTATTTGCTTCTAATCACAGAGACTCTTGTAACTCTTATTAGAGTTAGCTCTGTAAATTAGAACCGAATGTGAAGAACTTAAGAAGAAACACATGGTGTTCAGTAGTACAAACAAAGATGTTCACACCAAATGAAACAAACGTACTTATTCGCTTCAAATCACAGATTCTCTTGTAAGTCTTATTAGAATTATGGCTCTAAACTAGAAGCGCATGTAAAGAACTTAAGAAGAAACACATTGTGATAACCCCTAAAGACAAAGATGTTAATGCCAAAAGAAACAAATATACTCATTCGCTTCTAATCACAGAGTCTCAGAAACACATTGTGTTAACTTGGACAAACAAAGATGTTCAAGCCAAATGAAACAAACGTACTTATTCGTTTATAATCACAGTCTCAGAAACACATTATTAACTTGGACAAAAATGTACACGCCAAATGATACAAATGTACTTATTCGCTTCTAATCACAGAGTCTCAGAAACACATTGTGTTAACTTGAAGAAAGTTGTTGACGCCAAATGAAACAAAGTACTTATTCGCTTCTAATCACAGAGAGCCTTGTAACTCTTAATAGAATTATCTCTGTAAAGTAGAACTGCAATGTAAAGAACTTAAGGAGAAACACATGGTGTTAAATAGTATAAACAAAGATGTTCACACCAAATGAAACAAACGTACTTATTCGCTTATAATCACAGAGACTCTTGTAATTCTTATTAGAGTTATCTGTGTAAACTAGAACCGCAATGTAAAGAACTTAAGAAGAAACACATTGTGTTAACTAGTAAAAACGAAGATGTCAACGCCAAATGAAGCAAATAAACTCATTCGCTTCTAATCAGAGAGTGTCAGAAACACATTGTGTTAACGTGGACAAACAAACATGTTCACGGCAAATGAAACAAACACACTCATTCGCTTCTAATCACAGAGTCTTCTGCAATGCATATATCTGTAAACTACAAGAGCAACATAAAGATCTTAAGAAGAAACACATTATTTTAACTAGTACAAAGCAAAGAATTACACGGCAAATGAAACAAATATACATATTCATTTCTAATCTTACAGTCTCTTGTAATCCTAATTAGAGTTATCTCTGCAGCGTAGAACTGCAATAGAAAAAACTTAAGAAACACATTTTGTTCAGTTCAAAGCAAAGATGCTCATGCCAAATGGAAGAAACATACACATTCGTTCCAAATCAGAGAGTCTCTTGTAACCCTTATTAGAGTTAACTCTGTACACTACAGCTGCAATGAAAAGAACTTAAGAAAAAACACATTATGTTAACGAGTACAAACAAAGATCTTCAAACAAATGAAACAAACGTACATATTCGTTTCTAATCACAGACTCTCTTGAACTCTTATTACAGTTATCTCTGAAAACTAGGATAGCAACGTTAGGAACTTAAGAAGAAACACATTGTGTTAACGTGTACAAACAAGGATGTTCACACCAAATGAAACAAATGTACTCATTTGCTTCTAATCATAGTCTTTTGTCACCCTTACTATAGTTAACTGTATACACTACAGTTGCAATGAAAAGAACCTAAGAAGAAACACATTATGTTAACTAGTACAAAGCAAAGAAGTACACGACAAATGAAACAAACGTACATATCCATTTCTAATCACACAGTCTCTTGTAATCCTAATTAGAGTTATCTCTGCAGAGTAGAACTGCAATAGAAAAAACTTAAGGAACACATTGTGTTCACTTCAAAGCAAAGATGTTCACGCCAAATGGAAGAAACATACACATTCGTTCCCAATCAGAGAGTCTCTAGTAACCCTTATTAGAGTTAACTCTGTACACTACAGCTGCAAGGAAAAGAACTTAAGAAGCATCACATTGTGTTAACTAGTACGAACAAAGATGTTCACACCAAATGAAACAAATGTACATATTCATTTATACCCAGAGAGTCTCTTGTAACACTGAGAGTTATATCTGTTAACTAGGAGTGCAACGTAAAGAACGTAAGAGGAAACACATGGTGTAAACTAGTAAAAACAGAGATGATCAGGCAAAGGAAACAAACGTACTCATTCGCTTCTAATCGCACTGTCTTCTTTAATGCGTATCTCTGTAAACTACAAGACCAACATAAAGATCTTAAGAAGAAACACATTGTGTTAACTTAAACAAACAAAGATGCCAAATGAAACAAACATACTTATTTGCTTCAAATCACAGAGTCTCTTGTAACTCTTATTAGAGTTATCTCTGTAAACTAGAACCACAATGTAAAGAATTTAAGAAGAAACACATTGTGTTAACTATCACAAACAAAGATGTTCACGCCAAATGAAACAAATGTACTCATTGGCTTCTAATCACAGTCTCTTGTCACCCTTACTACAGTTAACTGTATACACTACAGCTGCAATGAAAGAACTTAAGTAGCAACACATTATGTTAACTAGTTCAAAGCAAGGAAGTACACGGCAAATGAAACAAACGTACATATTCATTTGTAATCACACAGTCTCTTGTAATCCTAATTAGAGTTATCTCTGCAGAGTAGAATGGAAGTAGAAAAAACTTAAGAAACACATTGTGTTCAGTTCAAAGCAAAGATGTTCACGCCAAATGGAAGAAACTTACACATTCGTTCCAAATCAGAGAGTCTCTTGTAACCCTTATTAGAGTTAACTCTGTACACTACAGGTGCAAGGAAAAGAACTTAAGAAGCAACACAATGTGTTAACTAGTAGAAACAAAGATATTCACGCCAAATGAAACAAACGTACATATTCATTTATAATCAGAGAGTCTCTTGGAACACTTATTAGAGTTATCTCTCTAAACTAGGACCGCAACGTAATAACTTAAGAGGAATCACATGGGGTTAACTAGTAAAAACAAAGATATTCATACCAAATGAAACAAACGTACATATTCACTTATAATCACAGAGTCTCTTGGAACACTTATTAGAGTTATCTCTGTAAACTAGGACCTCAATGTAAGAACTTAATAGGAAACACATGGTGTCAACTAGTAAAAACAAAGATGTTCATGCCAAATGAAACAAACGTACTTATTCGCTTCTAATCACAGAGTCTCAGAAACACATTGTTGACTTGGACAAAAATGATCACGCCAAATGAAACAAACGTACTTATTCTCTTCAAATCACAGTGTGTCTTCTAATTCTTATTAGAATTATCTCTGTAAACTAGAACCACAACGTAAAGAAGTTAAGAAACACATTGTGTTAAGTAGTACAAACAAAGATGTTCATGCCACATGAAACAAACGTACTCATTCGCTGCTAATCACAGAGTCTTCTGTAATGCGTATCTGTGTAAACTACAAGAGCAACGTAAAGATCTTAAGAAGAAACACATTGTGTTAACTTGGACAAACAAAGATGTTCAACCAAATGAAACAAACGTATTTATTGGCTTCAAACAACAGTGTCTCTGTTAATTCTTATAGGAATTATCCCTGTAAACTAGAAACACTACCTAAAGAACTTAAGAAGAAACACATTGTGTTAACTAGTACAAACAAAGATGTTCATGCCAAAGGAAACAAATGTACTCATTCGCTGCTAATCACAGAGTCTTCTGTAATGGCTATCTGTGTAAACTACAAGAGAATCGTAAAGATCTTAAGAAGAAACACATTCTGTTAACTTGAACAAACAAAGATATTCAAGCCAAATGAAACAAACGTAGTTATTCGCATATAATCAGAGAGTCTCAGAAACACATTATTAACTTGGATAAAAATGTTCACGCCAAATGAAACAAACCTGCTTATTCGCTTCTAATCACAGAGACTCTTGTAACTCTTATTAGAGTTATCTCTGTAAATTAGAATCGCAATGTAAAGAACTTAAGAAGAAACACATGGTGTTCAGTAGTACAAACAAAGATGTTCACACCAAATGAAACAAACGTACTTATTCGCTTCAAATCACAAATTCTCTTGTAAGTGTTAATAGAATTATGTCTCTAAACTAGAAGCGCATGTAAAGAACTTAAGAAGAAACAGATTGTGTTAACTCTTAAAGACAAAGGTGTTCACGCCAAATGAAACAAATGTACTCATTCGCTTCTAATCACAGAGTCTCAGAAACACATTGTGTTAACTTGGAGAAAGTTGTTTACACCAAATGAAACAAACGTACTTATTCGCTTCTAATCACAGAGACTCTTGTAACTCTCATTAGAATTATCTCGGTAAACTAGAACCGCAATGTAAAGAACTTAAGAAGAAACACATGGTGTTACGTAGTACAAACAAAGATGTTCACACCAAATGAAACAAACGTACGTATTCGCTGGTAATCACAGAGAATCTTGTAACTCTTATTAGAGTTATCTCTGTAAACTATAACCGCAATGTAAAGAACTTAAGAAGAAACACATTGTGTTAACTAGTAAAAACAAAGATGTTCACGCCAAATGAAACAAATATACTCATTCGCTTCTAATCAGAGAGTGTCAGAAACACATTGTGTTAACGTGGACAAACAAAGATGTTCACGCCAAATGAAACAAACGCACTCATTCGCTTCTAATCACAGAGTCTTCTGCAATGCATATATCTGTAAACTGCAAGAGCAACATAAAGATCTTAAGAAGAAACACATTATGTTAACTAGTACAAAGCAAAGAATTACACGGCAAATGAAACAAATATACATATTCATTTCTAATCCCACAGTCTCTTGTAATCCTAATTAGAGTTATCTCTGCAGAGTAGAACTGCAATAGAAAAAACTTAAGAAACACACTGTGTTCAGTTCAAAGCAAAGATGCTCACGCCAAATGGAAGAAACGTACACATTCGTTCCAAATCAGAGAGTCTTTTGTAATCCATATGAGAGTTAACTCTGTACACTACAGCTGCAATGAAAAGAACTTAAGAAAAAACATATTATGTTAACGAGTACAAACAAAGATCTTCAAACAAATGAAACAAACGTACATATTCGTTTCTAATCACAGACTCTCTTGAACTCTTATTACAGTTATCTCTGAAAACTAGGATAGCAACGTTAGGAACTTAAGAAGAAACACATTGTGTGACGTGTACAAACAAGGATGTTCACACCAAATGAAACAAATGTACTCATTTGCTTCTAATCATAGTCTTTTGTCACCCTTACTCTAGTTAACTGTATACACTACAGTTGCAATGAAAAGAACCTAAGAAGAAACACATTATGTTAACTAGTACAAAGAAAGAAGTACACGACAAATGAAACAAACGTACATATCCATTTCTAATCACACAGTCTCTTGTAATCCTAATTAGAGTTATCTCTGCAGAGTAGAACTGCAATAGAAAAAACTTAAGAAACACACTGTGTTCAGTTCAAAGCAAAGATGTTCACGCCAATTGGAAGAAACATACACATTCGTTCCCAATCAGAGAGTCTCTTGTAACCCTTATTAGAGTTAACTCTGTACACTACAGCTGCAAGGAAAAGAACTTAAGAAGCATCACATTGTGTTAACTAGTACGAACAAAGATGTTCACACCAAATGAAACAAATGTACCTATTCATTTATACCCAGAGAGTCTCTTGTAACACTTAGAGTTATATCTGTTAACTAGGAGTGCAACGTAAAGAACGTAAGACGAAACACATGGTGTAAACTAGTAAAAACAAAGATGTTCACGCAAAGGAGAGAAATGTACTCATTCGCTTCTAATCACAGAGTGTTCTTTAATGCGTATCTCTGTAAACTACAAGAGCAACAAAAAGATCTTAAGAAGAAACACATTGTGTTAACTTAAACAAACAAAGATGCCAAATGAAACAAACATACTTATTTGCTTCAAATCACAGAGTCTCTTGTAACTCTTATTAGAGTTATCTCTGTAAACTACAACCGCAATATAAAGAATTTAAGAAGAAACAAATTGTGTTAACTATCACAAACAAAGATGTTCACGCCAAATGAAACAAATGTACTCGTTGGCTTCTAATCACAGTCTTTTGTCACCCTTACTACAGTTAACTGTATACACTGCAGCTGCAATGAAAGAACTTAAGTAGCAACACATTATGTTAACTAGTTCAAAGCAAGGAAGTACACGGCAAATGAAACAAACGTACATATTCATTTGTAATCACACAGTCTCTTGTAATCCTAATTAGAGTTATCTCTGCAGAGTAGAATGGAAGTAGAAAAAACTTAAGAAATACATTGTGTTCAGTTCAAAGCAAAGATGTTCACGCCAAATGGAAGAAACTTACACATTCGTTCCAAGTCAGAGAGTCTCTTGTAACCCTTATTAGAGTTAACTCTGTACACTACAGGTGCAAGGAAAAGAACTTAAGAAGCAACACGATGTGTTAACTAGTAGAAACAAAGATATTCACGCCAAATGAAACAAACGTACATATTCATTTATAGAGAGTCTCTTGGAACACTTATTAGAGTTATCTCTGTAAACTGGGACCGCAACGTAAGAACTTAATAGGAAACACATGGTGTCAACGAGTAAAAACAAAGATGTTCATGCCAAATGAAACAAACGTACTTATTCGCTTCTAATCACAGAGTCTCAGAAACACATTGTTGACTTGGACAAAAATGATCACGCCAAATGAAACAAACGTACTTATTCTCTTCAAATCACAGTGTGTCTTCCAATTCTTATTAGAATTATCTCTGTAAACTAGAACCACAATGTAAAGAACTTAAGAAACACATTGTGTTAACTAGTACAAACAAAGATGTTCATGCCAAATGAAACAAACGTACTCATTCGCTGCTAATCACAGAGTCTTCTGTAATGCGTATCTGTGTAAACTACAAGAGCAACGTAAAGATCTTAAGAGGAAACACATTGTGTTAACTTGGACAAACAAAGATGTTCAACCAAATGAAACAAACGTACTTATTGGCTTCAAACCACAGTGTCTCTTTTAATTCTTATTAGAATTATCCCTGTAAACTAGAAACACAACATAAAGAACTTAAGAAGAAACACATTTTGTTAACTAGTACAAACAAAGATGTTCATGCCAAAGGAAACAAACGTACTAATTCGCTGCTAATCACAGAGTCTTCTGTAATGCCTATCTGTGTAAACTACAAGAGAATCGTAAAGATCTTAAGAAGAAACACATTCTGTTAACTTGAACAAACAAAGATATTCAAGCCAAATGAAACAAACGCACTCATTCGCTTATAATCACAGAGTCTTCAGTAATGTATATATCTGTAAACTACAAGAGCAACATAGAGATCTTAAGAAGAAACACATTATGTTAACTAGTACAAAGCCAAGAATTACACGGCAAAAGAAACAAATGTACATATTCATTTCTAATCACACAGTCTCTTGTAATCCTAATTAGAGTTATCTCTGCAGCGTAGAACTGCAATAGAAAAAACTTAAGAAACACATTGTGTTCAGTTCAAAGCAAAGATGCTCACGTCAAATGGAAGAAACGTACACATTCGTTCCAAATCAGAGAGTCTTTTGTAATCCATATGAGAGTTAACTCTGTACACTACAGCTGCAATGAAAAGAACTTAAGAAAAAACACATTATGTTAACGAGTACAAACAAAGATCTTCAAACAAATGAAACAAACGTACATATTCGTTTCTAATCACAGACTCTCTTGAACTCTTATTACAGTTATCTCTGAAAACTAGGAGAGCAACGTTAGGAACTTAAGAAGAAACACATTGTGTTAACGTGTACAAACAAGGATGTTCACACCAAATGAAACAAATGTACTCATTTGCTTCTAATCATAGTCTTTTGTCACCCTTACTGTAGTTAGCTGTATACACTACAGTTGCAAAGAAAAGAACCTAAGAAGAAACACATTATGTTAACTAGTACAAAGCAAAGAAGTACACGACAAATGAAACAAACGTAAATATTCATTTGTAATCACACATTCTCTTGTGATCCTAATTAGAGTTATCTCTGCAGAGTAGAATGGAAGTAGAAAAAACTTAAGAAACACATTGTGTTCAGTTCAAAGCAAAGATGTTCACGCCAAATGGAAGAACCTTACACATTCATTCCAAATCAGAGAGTCTCTTATAACCCTTATTAGAGTTAACTCTGTACACTACAGGTGCAAGGAAAAGAAGTTAAGAAGCAACACAATGTGTCAACTAGTAGAAACAAAGATATTCACGCCAAATGAAACAAATGTACATATTCATTTATACCCAGAGAGTCTCTTGTAACACTGAGAGTTATATCTGTTAAGTAGGAGTGCAACATAAAGAACGTAAGAGGAAACACATGGTGTAAACTAGTAAAAACAAAGATGTTCACGTAAAGGAAACAAACGTACTCATTCGCTTCTAATCACAGTGTCTTCTTTAATGCGTACCTCTGTAAACTACAAGAGCAACGTAAAGATCTTAAGAAGAAACACATTGTGTTAACTTAAACAAACAAAGATGCCAAATGAAACAAACATACTTATTTGCTTCAAATCACAGAGTCTCTTGTAACTCTTATCAGAGTTATCTCTGTAAACTAGAACCGCAATGTAAAGAATTTAAGAAGAAACACATTGTGTTACTTTCACAAAAAAGATATTCACGCAAATTGAAAACAAATGTATCATTGGCTTTCTAATCCAGTCTCTGGTCAATTTAATTTACCCAGTTAATGTTAATACACTTACAGCTGCAATGAAAGAAAACTTCTTAATAGCAACACATTATTTTAACTAGTT